>VXBX01002781.1:41409-57733 GCA_013400415.1 Scytalopus superciliaris
CGTTAATTATTCATGAGTGGGCGTGACCAGCTCGACGCGCTGTGTGGTGGGGTGGGCGTGGCCTCATTTGCATATCCATGAGGTGGGCGGGGACCGCGAGGCGGGAAACGCTCCCCACACCCCGCCTCGAAAAGGCGGGAAAATCGCGATTCCCCTCAAAAATCGCCCGAATTCGGGTAAAAACGGGCCGGGATCGCCGACCGCAGCCCCGAGGGAAGGCCGCTCGGAGGGAACCGCTGGCGGGAGTAAAGTATTGCTGAGCTTCGTGGCGATTCCCTCCCTCCGGGGCTCTGAAAGTTAACGTTTGTTTGTTTGTTCCTTTTAATGTTTACCAACATTTCTGCTCCCCCTTGGACGCCCAGACCCCGCTTTTAACCCGGATAGATACCAAAATAATGCCTTTAAGCTGTGATTTTAAGCAGTAAAAGGGATTGGGGTGGGTGGGTTGTCTTCCCCCCCCCTCAGGCACCGCTGCCCCCTCACAGCGCCCGGCCTGGATGGGGCACGAAAAGGGGCTTTCCCTGAGGGAAAAAGTGGCTGATAAAGTGTTTTTCTGTCAATCCCTCCCTTCCCCGGGAGGTTTTTTGGGGGCAGGTCCCCGATTTCAGCCTTGGGTGTGGACACAGGAGGGGCCCTGTGGGCTCTCACAGCCCGGGTTGGATTTGGCCCCGAAAAAAACCACAGGGAAAAGGGTGAATAACACTCATTCCATAAAATAACACGGCCTGGGGAGCAAATCCATGGCCTGGGGAGCAAATCCGGCCTGGAATGAGGGAAAAAAAGTGGATTGTGGTGTTTTTCCCCACTGGCTGCCCCTCAGGCCTCAGCCCAGTCCCCTCAGCAGCAGGGCCAGAATCGCCTCAGGGCCACCTCAAACCCACATTATTCACCAATTTACGTGCTTTTGGGGCCGATTTTCACCACCAATCCCACCCAGAGGCTTTGTCCTAAATAAAAACGTGTGTTTTCTGTAAGTTTTCAGTGTAGGCCAAAGGGGTGACAAGTGCTGTGGCGACCCCTCTGATGCCCTCAGTGCTCTCAGGTTTGTCACCCCCCCCCNGCCTTTTAAAGTCATTTCACCTTGTTCTATTTTATTTTCTATTATTTTACTTCCACCAGGCGAAGGAAAAGGGGAAAGCTGGGAGGAAGAAACCCAAAAACCCCGTTAAAACACTGGAGGCGACTGGCTTTGTGCTGGTGGCGATGGGGAGGGGAGGAGGAAACACCCCAATCTCCAAAATAAACACCCTTTTTTCGCAATAAATGTTTGCCAAACGCTCACAGGAACACCAGCATCCATTTAGCAGGAGTTTAGCAACTGCTCAAGGGGAAGTTGGCGCTTTCTGCCTTGTAAACAAATTAGTTTATAGCCACAAACAAGGCGACCCCTCTTAGCTGATATTATGAGTCCGGCCTGTTAAATATTTAACATTTACCTTTCCTTTTGCAGCGTTATCGGGTCTCCAAACAGCGGTTCCCAGCAGCAGATGGGGATGCACAGCCCATTGCCCTGAATTCCCTAGGAAATAAATAAATAAACCACGATAAGTCAAAGAGGAAGCCGATGGGAGCCTTCAGGAAAGGCTTTAAAAGTGGCTGGTCGTACTCATTTTTATTTATATTGATTTTATCTAGCTCTGCTCTGCGTTAAAACAGTGACAATCAGGCTAACCTGCATCAGATTGGACACAGACAGGCTGGAATTGGGCAAACACCCCCAAAAACCTCGCTGGTGGCAAAGGGGTTTTTCTTCCACCTAACAATTTCAGACACAAGGTAAGGGTTTCAAAAAAAAACCCACCCAAAGATCCCATAAATCCCCACAGCACAGAAAGGAGAGTGGGGGAAGAAAAGAAAGTAACACAGGATTGCAACTTTATTTCTAAAGTACGGGTCAGAAAAAATGCATGAGATTTAGCCAAGTTTAGTGGTGCCTTGTTACAAAAATGAGCTGCTTTGTGTGTTGTGCTCAGGGAATTTAAGTGATCCTCAGTCCATCGTTCTGTGTATAAAAGCCCTCACTTTTTCTTTGCTTTCAGAGGATAAACGTTTTTCATGTAACTCTATGTTAACGTATAGGTGGTTTCTCAATTGTCCTGAAAGGTGTTAAATGAGTTTTCTCCCATAAAATCCTAGAGAAACACCAATTTTAGCAGCACTTCCATTTGCTCAGGAGCCTTGTGAAAGCTTCAGCTGCCTGAGCGGGCTGGAAATATCCCACAGCTAAATTAAAACTGCTCCCAGAGAAGGAAAACTTCCTTAAATGTACAATTCAAAACTCACTCCAGAGTCAGTCAAACCCGCGTGCAGCACTTTGAATAAAACGCCCTGATTTCTTCCCAGTCTGGGCACAAACAGAGCTCCCTTTGTGGATGTAGCAGTTTCCCCTCCGTGGAGCACTAGAGGGTCTGGCCGGCGTGAGTTTGTAATAAATAGGAGGGATGTTTGGAGCTTGTTGTCTGTAATTCTGTAAATTTTTAATCTCTCAGACAATGGGGTCTATTCTCGCAGTGAATTTCCCACTGCCGGTGACTGGGATGTTGCACTGCAGCCTGGCCCGGGGCCAGGGATGTTCCAGCCAGCCCTGCCAGCTCCTGTAATTATGCTGCAGCACTCCTTGGCAAGCCCCCCGGAAGGCTCAGCTGCTGGGATCAAGGCATAGTGTGAAAAATCTCAGTTATAAAACAAATTTTAGAGGCAGAGAGTCCCTCGCTCCCAGTGTTGCCCGACAGTGGGAAGTGTAGCTGTTCTAGAGGCTGAAAACCCAGAAGGCAAATCAAACAATCCTATTTATCGATCGTTTAAAGCTCATTTCCAGCCCCCTCGTGGCTTTGGGAAAGCCTGAGTCACTGCATTCTTTCATGTGGCAATGCTGTATAATTTAGGTTTAGATCACACATGTAGTCATGGTATTAAATTGGGCCTTGTGTCAACTTAGTGCTGCAGGAGGAAAAGGTTTGGAGCATCACTTTGCTGCTTTTAATCTCTTCTTGTGGTCATACACAAGCACACACAAGTAAGTATCACTCTAAAGGACTCAACTTGATAGTTCAAGAACAGCCCTAAAACTTGAGTGTTCAGCTGAATAATTAGTGTAACAAATTAGAGCAATGTCGTTATTTACTCTAGCTTGTACCATCACACATAATTCCTCAGGAATTCCCTTTTGGAACTATTTTCCTTATTTTCTACACCCCACTCTGTGGTGTCCCCCAGTGCTTTTATCTTCTCCTCCTCCCTGAGTACTCCATTCTCCCAGACATTAGAATTACTTGTATATCTCAGTGCAACAGATTATCAGTTATAACACATTTCATTGTTCACGTGCTCAAAATCTCTTATTAAATTGCTTTCCCTGTGCTGAATTCAGACAGTTTATCCCACACACACACACACGATTGTCACACTCGTGGCTGTGTCTCCCTGCGTGGAGTCATTTCCTCTCAGCCTGACTGTGGGTATAGTACATTTTAATTTATATATATATATAGTATAGAGTAGATTTTCCTCTGGAAATAACCCCCGATCTTCCCCCTGCAGGTGAGCTCCATGGGAAGATCCGGACCATGAGCTCGAGTGCCGGGAACAGCCACCCCTCCTCCTCCTGCCGCAGCCAGAGACCCAGGCGGGGCAGCCGCCGCTCCAGAGCCTGCTGGGACCCCCTGGACGCGGATTCCCAGGCTCCCTCAGCGCTGGGACGCTTCCAAACCCTGCCCTTAGAGATCTTCCACATGGTGTTGAATTATCTCTCAGGTGAGAATCTGGTCAGAAGGGTTAGTACCTCAATATCTGAAAATTTCCATGATTTTTTTTTTTTTTTTNAGCCCTGCCAGCTCCTGTAATTATGCTGCAGCACTCCTTGGCAAGCCCCCCGGAAGGCTCAGCTGCTGGGATCAAGGCATAGTGTGAAAAATCTCAGTTATAAAACAAATTTTAGAGGCAGAGAGTCCCTCGCTCCCAGTGTTGCCCGACAGTGGGAAGTGTAGCTGTTCTAGAGGCTGAAAACCCAGAAGGCAAATCAAACAATCCTATTTATCGATCGTTTAAAGCTCATTTCCAGCCCCCTCGTGGCTTTGGGAAAGCCTGAGTCACTGCATTCTTTCATGTGGCAATGCTGTATAATTTAGGTTTAGATCACACATGTAGTCATGGTATTAAATTGGGCCTTGTGTCAACTTAGTGCTGCAGGAGGAAAAGGTTTGGAGCATCACTTTGCTGCTTTTAATCTCTTTTTGTGGTCATACACAAGCACACACAAGTAAGTATCCCTCTAAAGGACTCAAATAACTTGATAGTTCAAGAACAGCCCTAAAACTTGAGTGTTCAGCTGAATAATTAGTGTAACAAATTAGAGCAATGTCGTTATTTACTCTAGCTTGTACCATCACACATAATTCCTCAGGAATTCCCTTTTGGAACTATTTTCCTTATTTTCTACACCCCACTCTGTGGTGTCCCCCAGTGCTTTTATCTTCTCCTCCTCCCTGAGTACTCCATTCTCCCAGACATTAGAATTACTTGTATATCTCAGTGCAACAGATTATCAGTTATAACACATTTCATTGTTCACGTGCTCAAAATCTCTTATTAAATTGCTTTCCCTGTGCTGAATTCAGACAGTTTATCCCACACACACACACACGATTGTCACACTCGTGGCTGTGTCTCCCTGCGTGGAGTCATTTCCTCTCAGCCTGACTGTGGGTATAGTACATTTTAATTTATATATATATATAGTATAGAGTAGATTTTCCTCTGGAAATAACCCCCGATCTTCCCCCTGCAGGTGAGCTCCATGGGAAGATCCGGACCATGAGCTCGAGTGCCGGGAACAGCCACCCCTCCTCCTCCTGCCGCAGCCAGAGACCCAGGCGGGGCAGCCGCCGCTCCAGAGCCTGCTGGGACCCCCTGGACGCGGATTCCCAGGCTCCCTCAGCGCTGGGACGCTTCCAAACCCTGCCCTTAGAGATCTTCCACATGGTGTTGAATTATCTCTCAGGTGAGAATCTGGTCAGAAGGGTTAGTACCTCAATATCTGAAAATTTCCATGATTTTTTTTTTTTTTTTTCATTTATAAAGCCACTATAATTTAAAATATTTTAGCTGTTACCTGGTTAAAGCCATTTTATGTGACTTATCCTTTAGCTTTTAGCTGGCTAAAGTCATTTTATGTGGCTTATTCTCTGAATTTTCACCTTTTATGTATGAAAAAGCCAACTGAAAGTTGAAGTCATTTAGACCAAAGATCTCCCATTGAAGTTCTGAGGTATCTTAAAATACCTTTCAAAACAATCTTAGAGTTCACTTCTTAAAATGAAGGCTGAAACCTTGCAACTATATCTTTTTTTTGTTTGTTTTTTTAAAATCAAAATTTCAATTGTAATTACAAACTATTTGAAGCGGGGGTTTGCCCATTAGGTGTGGAAAAATTATTCCTTAGATCCATCCACTTCTAATCGCCCCGGTTTGCTGGCAAAGGAGACCCACAGCAATTAATTCTCATTTTTACTGATAAATCTCATTTCTCGGTCCGTTTCTGAGGCGAGGTGGAGTTACTGGCTCGTGCCCAGCGCTTTCCTTGCAGCAAAGACTGAGGAGCGCCCTGGGCTTTGCTTTCGCAGTGAGGGACATCAGCATGCTGAGCATGGTGTCCAAAACCATCAGCCACCGCCTCGTTAATTACATCTCCACCTCGTCAGGAACCCGCAGGCTCCTCCTGCAGGACTTCCACGACCTGGAGCTCCCGGGCAGGAGGGAGGGAGCCTCTCTGCTGGAGCACTACAGATCCCTAGGTGAGAACAAAACTCCCTGCAAAGCTCCTTTCTGCTTCAAGCATTAACAGTAAAACGCTGGGGGGGGGGGGGGGGGGGCCCAAACCCTCCTCGGGAAGGCAAACCACCCCCTGCAGCACCACGAACTGCGAGGAGGGATTGCAGAGACGCTTCCAGACCCTCTTGGTTATGGAAAAGTAATGTATATCCTGCCTCCTGGGTGGGTTTTTTTCCCCCCACGAAGCGACAGAGCATCAGTTCCCAGCTGTAGGTGTTGCCAAATGTAGCCTGTTTGGAGCCCACCGCTGGAATAAAGGCTCCCAGGCCCAGCCAGCCAAAGGAATTTGGCTGCTCAGCCCCCTCTGGGTATCCCTTTGGAGCAGCTCACATTCCTCAGTCTGGGAAATGCAGCCACAGGACTTAAGCCCAGCCTAATTCTGGAGTGACCAGCACCAGTTGCCCCTTTTTTTGTGACACAGTTGCTCGTTTTTAAAACACATTGATTCTATTTTGTTCTGCCAGAGAAGGAAATGAAATTAAAACATCATTTGATCCATATTTACTGTTCCCTGCCTGATGAACAAATGTGTATTTGACAGAGGAATCAAATGATGCCAAAGTGAGATCCAGAATTATAAATATGGCTTGAACTTCAAATATTAAATAAAGGCATTTCAGACATTAAATTACACAAGGTAAAGAAAGGCTGTTAAACCCATTTAGGCCAAAAATCTCCTATTGCAAGCAAACCGTGGAGGTTTTGAGGTATCTTAAAATACCCTTTAAAAATAACCTTAAGTGCTTTGTTTTTGAAACGGAGCCTGAAATTCCACGATCCTTAAAAAGGCAAACCAAAATTAGCTTGGGCTTTGTAGTAGCCTCACACAAAATGGCAACTTCTGCTTTCAGTGTAGGTGTGAACCCACCCCTGGAGCAGCTCTTGTGGAAAACCACAGCACATTAAAAATACAAAATCATTGGCCGTGCCTGTGCCCCAGTGGGAGGCTCTGGGGGAATGGCTGTGTTAAGGTCAGTGGCAAAATCAATATTTGCTCTCCAGCAGGAAAAACTGGAGTGAAAAAGGCCCTTTTCTGCCCACGCTGGTGGCTCTGCCCTGATGTGCAGCCACACTGTCCCAACAGCTGCTCCTCAGGGAATTCTCTCCAGAGTCTGGGCTAGTCAGGGAAAAATCGACTTGACTGAGCTTTGGATCACGTGTGAGACTGATGAATAAATGATGGCTGCTGTGCAGGAATGCTGACACACTTCTGAAGAGGGAAAGAGTCCGTTTAAACCCACAGTAAATTCATAAAGTGCTTGCTGACCTTGGGAAAATGGTCTGGTTTTAGGAGGCAAAATTCAGGGGGAAAAAGGTTTTATCTTTTTTTCCTCCTCTATAAACGTCACATTTTCTGTGGATCTCTTGATTGATTAACAACCAATACATATATTTTTATCCTGGTGGGAGGTTTTTGGGTGCAAGCTGTTAACCCAGTTTCTGTCAGGGGTGTAGAAGAAATCCCAAACACCCCACCCCAGTCCTGTACAGGAAAATAAATCCCCCTCTTAGCAATGTTTTACATTAACACAGCTCAGAATATTTGCTTTTTAGAGCACGTGGCTCCCCTGAAAAAGCTTTAGGAAGCCTAGCATTCCATGATGTAAGGGGCAAACCAGCATTCCACAGGGTCCTGCTGGCTGAGGTGCAACAATATTTCTTTCCCATGATTTTACCAGCTGTGAACTCCCAGCCCACAGCAGTGATTTTAATGGAGCTCCAGCTGTGAGGAGCAGGGGCTCCAAACAGCACAATAAAACAAGCTGAGGTGCAGGGAGCCCACAGTGCCCCCTGGAAACATCCCTGTTGGGAAAAGGGTGTCCCTGCTGCTCCCACTCCAAGCACATACCACCACTCCGTGCTGCTGGCTGCACCTTGGGGGGGCAGATTTCCCTCACTGCAGGCAGTGTGGGTGCTGAAGCCCCCCAGCAATGCCTGTGCTGGGTAAGGTGGCTCAGGGCTGGGTAATTTACCTCAGAGCTGTGTAATTTACCTCAGAGCTGTGCAAGGTCACTGCCAGCTGTGCCTGTCCCCCCTCTGGCCCAGGGCTCTTGCTCAAGAGGTGCACGTTGCTGCTGCCCACCAGGGACAGGCTCAAGTATGTCCACAAGGTGCTCTCAGAGGTAAGCCCACCCCCCTTCCCCTGCTGTTTCTCACTGCCCTGTGCACTTACAACACCTTTGCTACGAGGCAAATGCCTTGTTGGATTTCACAGGCCCTTTGCTGGGGTTTGTTGCCACTGTGGAAATTGAGCTGCTGATTGGAAATCAGTCCCTTCATCGTACCAATAATAAATACACTATAACAAATAACAAAAAGCCAGTGTGTTGAGCATGAGATTCCCTGTTCCCAGGCTGGTGGTTCTCACCTTTCCACCAGCTGGTGCACTGCTAGGAATTCTCTTCATAGAGTTTCCACTCCCTGAAAACCAGGTTTCTCTCTTCCCTCCCTGAGACCTTTTGCACACCCACATGACCCCAGTTTTAGTGCCAAACCACACCAGAGGTACCACAGCCCATTTCCTTGCACAATAAGGAACCTCCCTGATCAGTGCTGAGGCACACAAGGATCTCAGAGAATCTTCAGTCCCAGGAGCTGATTTATGGTCCATTCAGATGAATCCCTGGTGTTTGCCCTTGCAGGTTTCCTGTTTCAAGCTGAATGGTTGTGCCAGTCCTTTGCATTGCCTGGGGTTAAAGTGCTATGGGGTGTTCTTACAGGTACAGTATCCTTATGTAGGATGAGGTAAGGACCACAGATATAAAAGAAAATCAAGGTAGATTTCTAAATTAATCTGTGTTTTGCAAGATTTTTAGAGCATAAGCTGTTCTGGGGGTGTAGGGGGATGGTGTTTATTCACACAGTTCTCTGAATTCCCTTTCTGCTGGTGGAAGTTGCTGATTTGACTCTCGAGAATTCCTTGGCCTGGATTTCACTCCCAGCCAGTCAGGATTTTGATTAGCAATTTGTCATCTGAGGAGACACTGGGAGAAGGGCAGCATTTCACTGCCCAGCTTCAAATCCACCACTCAGGGGCAGAGAAAGGGAAATGGCTCAACACATCTTGGGCCAGAGCAGTTCCGTTCACCTGTGAAAACTCAGAATTAATTTTTCAAAAACATAAACATTTTTAAAAAATAACAGGTGGTAATTTGTGCTGGGACATCTGCCTTTGGAGCAAATACCTGTGTGGTCTTTCCCACACAAGGGACACCCCTGGCAGCTTTTGATTCTGGGAGTGATCAGGCTGGAGCACAGCCCGTGCCACGACCTGCAGGCAGGGGAACTGCAGGGTTGCACTGAGCTGCCCTGAGGACTGGCACTGGGGCCTGAATCTCTGCTCAAGCCACCCCTGCTCACCCCCTTTCTTCTGCCACCCTCAGATCCTGACAGCAGGCTGGGATGAGCTCGAGTGCCACCGGGTGTTCAACTTCCTCTGGGAGCTGAGCAATCTAGCCAGGAAAGTGCAGACAGTTGTCAGCAGCAAAGCAGGTGAGCAAGGCAGCCAAGAGGCCAAAAGAATCAAAAGGTGCCAGCACAGAGAAGGCAGGAAGGGCTTGATTACTGCAAACAAGATGTGTGTGGAGTTGAGAGGGGTTTAGCTGAGCTCAGCCTTGTGGCACCAAATTCCTGACTCTCATGTAAGTTCTGTTGGCCCCCTGGGCATCCTAAAATGAGCACTTGGCCTGCCCATCAATGGGCATAGCTATTTTTCCTTCACCAAACCCAAAGAGAAGTGCTTTTGTCTGCCCTCCAATGCAGAGAGCCGTCTTGAGAGGCCTTTAGGGTTTTCTGGGTCATTCCATTACCAATCCAAAACACAAGTCCTGTCTCTACACTGACAGTAACATGGGTTTGAAGCTTTCCTGCTGCCCACCAGTGAAACCAATGGGGAAGGAGCCAGTTTAGAAAGAAAATGATGCAGTGAAAAGGGAGGCTTCCCATTTCTGAACCCCAGCACTGATGTGGCACACACCCCTCAAGAGATTCTCCCGTTGCCCACCACAGACAGGGAATTTCTGTGGGACACTTTTACTGCCAAAAAAACCCCAGAGAACACAGCTGGGGGTCCTTGCAGAAGGTGCATCTATATAGCCCATGGCCTGACTTGGAATGGTGTATCTAAAAGAGCCAAATTCAGGGGAGGAGCAGCTGAAGAGTTAATTGAACTACCTTAAAGGGTTTTGGGGGCAGCTTTGAGAAAACCCCTTTCTCTTCCCAGAAGGGGGCGATCCTTGGTGCTGCCTGGGGCTCACTGGCTTTGTGTGTGCCCCCTCTCCCCCCAGGCAGTGCCAGGAAGCTGGAGCTGAGGATCAGGCTGTACTGCAGGAGGGTCCTGCTGAACCACTGGAGCCAGCGCAGCGACTCGGCCTTTTGGCTCACGCGCATCCTCAAGCCGTGGCCCATCGTGAACCAGGCCCGGCTGCTCTACATCATCTTTGGGCCAGTGTCCTCGCTGGATGGTGACTGCCCGGGGGGCTCAGGCTCACACTCTGGGGCCCCGAGGGGGAGATCTCCTTGCAGGAGGCAGCAAAACCCCCTTAAGATTCATGCAAATCAAATGTATTGGTATTAAACCCAAAGAATGGGTTGGGAGGGAGCTTAAAGCCCACCCATTCCCACCCCCTGCCATGGGCAGGGGCACCTCCCACCAGCCCAGGGTGCTCCAAGCTGGCCTTGGACACTTCCAAGGGTCCAGGGGCAGCCACAGCTGCTCTGGGCAACCTGTGCCAGGGTCTCACCTCATCACAGGGATGGATTCCTTCCCAATAATCCCATCTCTGGAATGAGGAGCCACTGAAGCAATTGTATTGCCTTGGAAAAACTTTGTCCTGCTCAGCCAGACCTCACTAACGTATGTAAAATATATGAATTACATATGTACAGATACACAGACACACAGATACACACATATAAAAGAAGAAATTAAGTGACACCTCTGCTCCTGTGTCCTCCCCTGCTTGGGGCAGAGCTGGCTCAAACCCACCTCAAAGCAGCAGCCACTTCCCTGAGGGAAAATGTGTTTCCTCACTTAATTGTTAAACCTGGGTTTCTTTAAATTCCCTTCACGCTGCCACTCCCACTGCCCCCGCTCAAATGGCAGATGGGGAGCAACGTGGCTGTCACAAAGCCTGAGCTGTGTGTTACCTGCCTTCCCCTCCCCTGCTGTAAAGGCTCAGTTTAGCAACTTCCTGGCTGTAAAAATGTCACTCACTAGCAGTTGTGATTAATATATTGCCCAGGACACGTGGTGTGGCAGAAGATGATAGAAAGGCCGACAGATGAGACCAGCCTGAAGGGTTTGGCTGAAGCAATTAAGCTGCTCTATGGCACAGAAGCCAGAGAATGGACAGCAGATGATGTTATCAGTCTTGTGGATGAGCTGTCAGGTGTGTTTTTGCCTTTGTCACCAACCCCTGGACTATATGTATGCTCACACCCTCCAAGTCCAGCCAGAAGTGTGTCTCAGACTCCTGTGGGTGGGAAGGGGCTGTGGGATTCCTCACAGCAGCTATGGCTTAGCTGGAAAAGTCATCACACTGGGAATGCAGGCAGTGGCTGGGAGGAGAGAATCCCAGTGCCACATTCAGGCTGCCTTTCCCCACGCAGGAGGAATCCAGGCAGCCCTTTGAAACTCAAATCTGGCCTTGAATAATTAGGGAAACAGTGCCCAAGCTGTGTAAGCTGGAAACCTGATGTCTGTTCAGGCCAGAATTGACAGCTACCCGGGCAGGAGGTTTTGGGTGAGGTTGTGCCACAAAGTTAGAGTGAGGAGCTCTGATTGTTGCTGCTAGGAATTGCCTGTACCACTTTGCTGCTCCTCTTTCTGTCCAGAGGTGACTGAAACCCTCTCTCTTGCACTGCCAAGTTGTTCCCCAGGAGTGGCTCATGGAGAACAACGCTCGGCTTCTCCTCCTGAGTGGGAACAACATCTGCTTCACCTTCCTGGCCAGTAAGGCTGTGAATGGCAGAGCTGTGGAGCTGGCCAGGCTCATGGTCTTCATGGCTTTGGTGAGTACAACTGGACAGTCTCCTTACCCCCAGGTTTGAAAAGTTTCCCCGCCTGCTCCTACGCACCAGGAGCAAGCCCAGCAAGAGGCTGGGTGCTCTCCCACCCTCTGCTCCCTGGCCAGCACCTCCCTGGAAGCTGGCAAGCCTGCCCCTGAGGAGAAATACCACTAGCAAAAGGTTCAGAAGTCACTTCATGCCAACCAGAACAACCCCTGTGTCCTCATGACCCCTGATTTTCCAGGCTGTGGCACAACCGCTGCAGAATCAACATTTAATGCTAAGATTTGGTCTTGCATCACAAGATGGGTGAGTTTTTAATACTCCCTGTGCCCTCCAGGTGTGTGAGAAGGACCTTTACTGCATGGACTGGGCAGTGAAAATGATGCAGAAGGTCTGCAAAGTTTTCAGCACTCCTTGGGAGAGAAACAACTTCCTGCAGTGCCTGGAGAATGCCTTTGCCCACATGCTCATGGACATGCTGCAGTCGGTGCTGGCTGGTAAGACTTGGCCTGTAGGCCTGGCCCAGCCCTGGGAGCAGGAGCTGGAGCTGGCCATGGCATCAAGGAACAGCCTGTGCTTCCCTCCCTCACCAGGCAGAGCAATACTGGAGAGCCTGAAGTGTGTTGGTAACATAAAATCATAGAATCATCGAATCCCAGAGCAGTTTGGGTTGGAAGGAGCTTAAATCCCACCCAGTGCCACCCCCTGCCATGGGCAGGGACACCTCCCACTGTCCCAGGCTGCTCCAAGCCCCATCCAGCCCAGCCTTGGGCACTCCCAGGCATGGGGCAGCCACAGCTTCTCTGGGCAACAAAAATCATCAATCAAGTGCCACAACTGGGGAGAAACACCTCTTTTAACCTGTTTCTTTTGCTAAAGGATTCCTGGTGCCAGGGATGGTGGGACCAATAGTGTTTTAAACCCCATCCTACCTGGGTGCTGGGTCCTTGGGCTCTGCTTAAACCAGCTGCAGTTGCTGCCTGTCCTCAGCCTGCCAGCCCTGCTGAGG
Organism: Scytalopus superciliaris; assembly: GCA_013400415.1. Classification (NCBI taxonomy): domain Eukaryota; kingdom Metazoa; phylum Chordata; class Aves; order Passeriformes; family Rhinocryptidae; genus Scytalopus; species Scytalopus superciliaris. Next base: position 54,260 of record VXBX01002781.1, read on the forward strand.
CCTCGAGGCCCGAGCTGGAATGATGAACATCCTGCTCAGCTCAGACAGATTTTTGTCTCAACACACAATTGTTCTTGTCTGTCTTTGGGCAGGCTGGTGCAGGAATTTTGGAGAGAGCCTCCCGTGTTCCTTCCCAGCTGTCCTGGCATCAGGTGCAGGGGCTGCCCATAAATCACAGCACAGAGCTGAAGTGAAGCTGCTGCTTCTCTCTGCTGAGGGCTCTGACCAAGGTTTGCCTGCAAAGGTTACCTGGCTGAGGTTGTTTAGCCCCACTAACCCCTGGTTTGCTTTGCCCTGGCAGGGGGGCACGATGAAGAGGACAACACCTTCCTGAACTTATTCCACCTTGTGAATGCACAGGCAAACTTCCATAAGGAAATCCTCTACATGGCCATGAGGAGCACCAGCAGCACCACCTGAGTTTTACACACTCCTGCTTCTATTATTTTTTTTTTTTGGGGAACATTTGCAAAGAAGAGTCCAATTATTTCCTAAATTCCCCTTCCAGAATTTAGGACCAGCCATGCCAGCCCAGCTGAAGGAGCTCAGGGAGCTTGTGGAGACTCCAAGCCCTTGCCATGGAGCTCCTTGTGCTCTGCTCCTCCAGGGAAGCAGCCTGGAGCCTCTCCCTTGGGAACACAGGCTGCATTCTTTTCCCACTGTGCATGTTTGCACACACAATAAAAATGACATGGTTTCCATATTTGATGTGCAGACACATCAGGGGACAGGGGACATTGAGGAATGTTATCTTAGTTCAGAACCCAAAACATTTTGGTCTTTTAAATTTGTTTTCTCTTGGGAATGGGAGGAGAAAGAGATGTATGGGATTAGAGGAGCACAGCTACATTCTTCCAGCTTGCCAGGGTCTCTCCCACCAACTCAGAGATTCCGTGACAAAAATATTCCATAGTTTGTATGCTCAGCTACAGCAAGAGGTGACTCCTGAAAGCAGCTCAAGTGCTTTGACCAAGCAAGGCATTTTTTTCCCCCCTCAACCTCCGTGTTTTTGTAAAGTAGAAGAAACTTCAGGCCCCTCCCCTGCCCCAGGTAACAACTGTTGAAGTGTTTTGGCCTCCACAGGACTTTGCCAAGTTGAAGACACCCATTAAATGCACATTAAATTTGGTCACTGGTTCATTAAATGCATAAATGTTTCTTACTCAGAAAGGGGTTTGATTGTCTCCTCTCTTGCCTTCAAAACAAGAGCAGGAGACAGCAATAAAAAGCACTTACTTTCTGTGGGCTCTTTACAAGGTGGCTGTTTGCTTCAGGTTATTGAAGAGCTGCTTTCTCCACCTCAACAACCCCTTCCCAAATGTCCCAGTCTTCCCTCCAGGACCAGGTTTTAGCTGCGGGGGACCCGCGTTTGGCTTGGAAAACCCCCCAACAGCTGAAGCGGGACCGGTTTGTCTCAGCTGCCCCCACCCCATTCCACCAGCCAGGAATGATTTGCCTGGAGCTTTTTGAGCGTTGGGAGTTGTTGCCCGTTTAGCCGAGCCGCACAATTCCAGGCGGGATTGGCGGAGGGTCCTTGCAGGTGCCGGTAGGTGGCAGAGGTGAAACCTTCCCGGGGAGCTGCGGCCGCTGGAAAACGCTTGGAACGCCCCTCTCCCCTCGCTGCTGGGAGGGTGATGGGTGGGCGCGGTGCTGCCGCAGCCACGCGTGATTTCTGGAGGGACACAGAGTCCAGCCTCTCGCTTCTGCCCGGGGAACTGAACCCGTCAGGACCGGCCCCTCCGGACTCGGGACAGCGGGAGCAAAGAGACCCGGAGCGGGGACAGCGACGGGAAAGCGCAGCCGGGGCCGAAGGAACGCGCCGGGTCCTCGAGGGCCTCCGGCTCCCTTTATCCTCGGGAGCGGCTCCCAGGAAACAACCGCAGCGCACGGAGGGAAGGCAGAGGGATGGAGCGGAGCCCGCCGTGTCCCTGTGCCTGGCCCAGTGTCCCTGTGCCAGCTCCCGGCTCACCTCCCGGGACGGGCCCGGCCATTCCAGCCCGACAATTCCAGCCCGGCACAAGGGGTGCCATTATGTGAGCGGGGCCAGGCGGGAAAAGGGAGCCCTTTGATTCCCTGGCAGCGGCCGGGAGGGGTGAAATGCCAGCGCTGCCGGCACGAGCAGCAGCCCCTCGGGGAAGGGCAGCTCCGTGGGGCGGCCCGCCGTGAATTATTGATGGCATTATTAATTGTGAGCAACCGCTCCGGGCCCTGCGTGCTTTGGCCTTGGCTTTTGCAGCGTTCCCGGCTTTCCTCTGCAAAGGATTGGAGCTCAGACCCCTCACAGAGATATCTGGACTCGTTGGGGTCCCCTCCAGCTCAGTGTGTTCTGTGGTTGTGCTTTGCTTCCCCAAATCTCCCCCAGGTTTGGGTTGAACTCTAAGAGGACCCCACACTCGCAGCCCCCTTTTCCAAGGGGGATCAGCGCTCACAATTAAACCCCGAGTGGGGTCTGGGGGGACCCCCAGCAGCGCCAGAGGAGCTGGGGATCCTTCAGGACACAGGGATTTTCCTTCAGCTGCCAAACTTTGCCTGGTGTGCTGTGGGGAGTGGATAAAACCCCCGGGACCAGCAGCAAAACTCCAGTGTGGCAGGGCTGCACCTTGGCTGCCTCCCGAGCCCTGGGGCAGCACATCCCACCTGTCCCTGCCCGCTGGGGCTCTTTGTCCCTCTCCTGCCTCGGCTCCAAGCCCTTTCCCAGCCCCTCCGCTGCCGGGCTGGCTCCTTTCACCTTCCAGCAGGGAGGAAGGGCCTGTTCCGCATAGCTGGAGGGTTTGTAAGGGGAGAGGAGCCTCGGAGGCAGAGAAAACGATCCTTCCTGGTTTCACACTCAGCTGAGTTTCCATTCCACGCATTCCTCCTCGCTCCCAGCCCCTGCAGATGTTGGCAGAGGCGCCGCCTCGGGACTGGGGGTTACTGAGAACATGACTTAGGCCGGGAGAAATTCCTCCCAGAATATTCCAAGCTTCTGATTTCCCACCGTAGGTGGTGCCGGGGTGAGGGGCAGCGTTCCCTCCGCCCCGGGGCTGGGAGGGATCGCCCTGGGCCGCTCCACGGGAATTTCGGGAGCAAAATCACCGGCTTTGAGTTTCCCCGACAGGAAACTGCAGTGTCAAGGACTCAGCCGGCAGCACCGAGCACGTCCAGCATTCCCAGGCTCTGAAATCCCTCTTTTTTTTCCTGGAAACACCATCTCCTGGAAGTCACAGCAGCTGATTCCAGAGAATCCAGCCCCCCCTGGGTCCTGTTCTCCCCCACCCATTTGTGTGGTGGTTCCATGGTTAACTAAAGTGACGTGAAGTATCTTTTGCCATTATGAGTATTTCAGGTGTTTGTTGCTTAAAATAATACTTTTAGCCCTGGGAGACATCGGGAAACTGTGGTGTGAGGACAGGGATTGATGCAGAGTTTCATAAAAGGGCAGGAAAACTCCTCCTGATGCCCCAAATACCCCCCCCCCCCCCCCCCCCCCCCCCC
>VXBX01002781.1:62194-78259 GCA_013400415.1 Scytalopus superciliaris
GGTGGGTTGGGGGGCTGGGTTGGGGGGCTGCACTCACCCCCCCTCCAGACGGGGCGTTGCGCTGTGTCGAGGCCGGCACCGCCGGCTCCTTGTACCCGTAGGACTGGGCTGGGGGCGGCTGCTGCTGGTACGCTGTGGGGCAGGGATGGAGCCGTGAGCTGGGATACTGGGGGGGCAGCAAAGCCGCTCCCAGAGCCCCGAATGGCCCCCCCGGGCTCACCTGGGGTGGTGGGCTGGACGTGGTGGGGCGGCTGGTGCTGCTGCTCCGCCGGCCTCCGGTAACCGGAGCTCTCCTGGGAATTGCGGCGCTCCGGCTCGGAGCCCTCGCTGGGGGTCGGGCCCATCCTGCTCCGCTCGAACTCTTCGTGGTATTTGATCTGGGGGCAGGGCAGGGCGGGGAGGGAGGTCAGAGCCCGCCCGGCAAAGGCGACAGGACAAAGGGAAACGGCCCCAGGTGGGGTTTGGGTTTGATATTTGGGGAAATTCCTTCGTGGAAAGGGTGGTCGGGTATTGGAAGAGGAGCCTCCAGCCCTGTAAGTGTTGAAAACACGTGGATGTGGCAGCTGGGGATGTGGTTTGGTGCCAGGGGAATGGCTGGACTGGAGGATCTTTGAGGGGTTTTCCATGCCTAATGATTCCATAACTCTCTGAGCCTTCATCTCATCCCAGGCCATTCCCCTTTGCCACCGAGGATTGAGCACCAGCCACTCCCCCCCTCCCTGGCAGGGCCAGAGGGGACCCAGAGCAGGCAGGGGGAAGGATTAACCCAGCCGGCCTGGGCACTAAAAATTAACCTCCCTGGGGTTAATGAATTCATTCCCACCGGGAAGCACCGGGAGCCTGGTAATCTGCTGGTTAAACAGTGATTTCCTGAAGGGCACCAGAGCAGGAGCTGGGCAGGGGCAGAGCCTGGAGCAGAGCCACCCTCCTGGGGGGACACCCCCTGCCCTGGCTGCACCCCGAGAGGCTGGGACAGCCTCGGGGACACCTCAGGCCCAGGGACAGCCTCAGGCTCTGCACAGCTCAGTTCCCAGCAGGGTTTCCCCTTCCCCACCCCCAGCGAGGGCAGTTTGGGGCACGGCCAGTGCTGGGACCCCCTTTGGTGCCCCCGTGGCTGCCCAGCTGCCCCCTGGCACTGGGATGGTGTGGCTGAGACGGGCTCTCTGCAGGGAGGGGGGGTTGTCTCTGTGTCTTCCTTAAGTGGGTCACGGCCACCCCGGGCTGGCAGCAGACGCCGGGGAAGCTGCTGGAAACTGTGACTGAGGCTGGGAGAGGGTGAGGGGGCCGAGCAGAGGGACCAGGGCTGGCCCAGCTCCCTGCTGGGTTATTTCTTTATCATGATATTATTTAGTCTGGGCTGTTTAATGCCCCCAAACCTCCCCAAACACAGCCCTGCCCTCAGCCCCTGCCAGCTGAGAGCCCACAGGAGAATCTTCCAGCCAAGTCCCTTTCCCGAGCCTTCCCCAGCCTTGCCATCCTGGGCTTTGGTGGGACAATAACAAGCCATAATTCCCCAAGGAGAGACCAGTGTTTGCCAGGGACTGGGAAATGGGAGCAGAAGAGGAGGGAATAAACATCCCCCTCCTGCCTCTGCTGGGTGGGTCTGGGTGTGTGTGAGCTCCCACCATGGCACGGGCACTGTCCTCCCTCTCCGGGCATTCCAGCAAGCCCAGACCCCTTCCCTGGACACCCCAGGAGCCTCACCAAGGAATTTCATCCCCAGGGCAGGGATTCTCATGGATGGAGAAGGAAGAGCAGCTCAGGGGGAAGGGAGGAGCTCACAGACCCCACCAGCTCGTGGACCCCCCCAGAGGTTTCTCATGGAAAGGGCTGACTGGGCAGGGAGAATCCAGCCCTTTTCCTTCCCAGGGTTTCCCAACAGCTTTGATAAGGAACACACACGACTTTCACCTGCAGCCAAAGGCTAATGGGCTGCCTGTGTTCTGCTGGAGGGGGAACAGAGGGATTTGGGGCAGGCACAGCCACCCCCCACCCCCAGTGCTGCAGCAGGACGTGCATCCTCCTGTGCCTCCTCCTGTTTACGTGCGCCTGTGCATCCTCCTCGGTCGCCACGGCAACGCTCCCGCATCCACAGGCACCCTCACACAGAGCCAAAGGGAGCAGGAGAGGCTCCGAGTCCCTCGGGGTCCTGCCAGCCCCCAGCAAGTGGTTCTGTGCCAGGCCAGGAGCTGGCCTGGTGATCCCTGGGGGTCCCCTCCCGCTCAGGATATTCCATGATCCCAAGTGCTGCCCACCGTCTACCTTTGCTGTTCCCTTCCCACAATCAAAGAGGATCCTGGATACCCCCCTGGATCCGGCTGCAGGATCCACCAGGAGAGGTGCAGGAGGGCCACAGGATGCCCAGGAGAACAGGCTGGAGACTGAATGCTGCCAGGATTCCAGGATTCCAGGCTGCCCAGCAGCAGCTGCCAGAGCTTGGTGCCCTCCTGGGCACACTCAGAGCCCCCCTGGGGCTGGGAAGGTCACGGCAATATCACAGCAGGGATTAGAATCCACTCACGTTGCTGATCTGATCCTGAGTCTTCTTGATTCTCTGCAGCTCTGGGGTGTCAGCCACCACACTGAAACCTTTCCCCTTGTTCTTCTCAAACTCCTCCTTGTAGCGGATCTGGGGGCAAAGAAGGGACAAGCAGGTTGAGCTACAAGGGAAACCTGGAGGGCAGAGCTGGATTGGGATTCCCCAACAGGCCCCCCGGGCTGCACGAGGGGCAGCAGCTTCCAACAGGGACTTTGCCTGGCTCAGGAGACCCCCCAGGGGACCCAGGGATGGCACAGTGGGGGTTGCCAAGGGCTGGGACACACCAACAGCTTCCTGTGAGTCTGCAGATCCTGTTTCTCTTTCAGCAGGGGTTTGGGGTAACTCAGGTTTGCTTTCGGTTTCCTGCAAGCCCAGGGCATGTCCTGGATGGACCAGGGAGCAGCTGGACCTTGGAGCAGCTGCACCACAGGATCCAGTGGCCCACGCCCCTCCGAAGGGGTGTTCAGCCACCTCTGGGTAGGAAAACAGCCAGGAGGAAACCAGAGTGTGGAGGGTGGAGGCTGGCAAAACACACAGCCTTCCTCCTGTTTGCAGCCCCTGCCATCAGCATCGCTGCCCATCACACCCAGCAGCTCAAGGGTCATGGTTTCCCTTCACGCTCTTTTTTAACACAGTTTTAAGACTGGAGCTCCCAGCTGCCCCTGCTGCCCACAGGACTCTGCTCCCAGCAGGTCATCCAGAAGCAGAAGCAGCTTCTGCAGAGGCTGAAACCCAACCAGGGACGTGACAGCTCTGATGGGGAAGGAAACAGGGCCCGGCAGCCACAACCCCACCCCATTTTCATAGCAGGGGGAGGATGTGCAGACACCCTGAGCCCTCCACCCTCCCCGTGTGTTCAGGATGCAGTTCAGCCCTAAAAAGGGCTGCTGGATGGGGATGCCTGGCTGCATCCCACGGTGATAATGTTGTAACAGCAATAAAATGGGAGCCACAGCTCATTTTCCCAGAGGAACTGTTCCCTCTCGGTGCCAGGAGGGGAGTGACAACATGTGCATCCATGTGTTATCCAAAGGGAGCTGCACAACAGCCCTTCCCACGTCACAGCCCCTCAGCTCAAGCACATCCAGCCCTCCCCTGTGCCACGTCCTCGCTGCCACCAACACTGAGGTGCCAGTGGAGCTCCCTGGGGCGCTGGCACAGGAGGAACAGATTCCAGCCCCCTCCTCCCCCCCAGGCAGGAAGGGCCGTGCCCAAACCCACCCCCTGAGGGGCTCGGGAAAGGAGCCACGGGATGGGAAACCTGCAATTTGCCTGCCAGGCGTGGGCTGTGGGAGCAGCCTGTGGGCACCTGTGGGCACCAGGGCTGTCCCTTTGGGCACACATTTATCCAGCCAGGACAAATGACCCGGCAGCTCCAGTGACCGGAAGGGGAGACGCCTCCCTGGTGGGACACAAATAGCGGAGAGACGTGGGATGGCTGCGGCTTGGCACGGAGCTGGCCTGGCACCCCACCCTTGGCACCCTGGACCTGGTCACCCTGGCCCTGAAGGTGTCCAGCACCCCACCCTTGTCACCCCACCCTTGTCACCCTGGCCCTGAAGGTGCCCAGCACCCCACCCTGTCATCCTGTCTGTGCAGCTTCTCAGCACCCTGTTCCTGTCCTGCTGTCTCTGTGGGTGCCCAGCACCCCAACCCTGTCACCCCATCCCTGTCACCCACAGCCNCTGTCACTCTGCCCCTGTAACCCCACCCATACAAGTGCCCAGCACCCCATCCCTGTCACCCCATCCCTGTCACTCCACCCCTGTAAGTGCCCAGGACCCCATCCCTGTCACCCACAGCCCCCAGTGATGGCTCCAGCCCCTTTCCCAGTCACACCAGGGCAGAACAATGGGATGTTCTGGGAGAGGAAATGTAGGATCAGCCTCCTCGAGATCATCCACAAGGACCTCGAGTCCCCAGGAGTCTGGCTCCTGAGGAATGGGAAAAGCTGCTGGGGGAGCATCANCTGGACCTGTCACCCTGGCCCTGAAGGTGTCCAGCACCCCACCCTTGTCACCCCACCCTTGTCACCCTGGCCCTGAAGGTGCCCAGCACCCCACCCTGTCATCCTGTCTNCCCAGGAGTCTGGCTCCTGAGGAATGGGAAAAGCTGCTGGGGGAGCATCACTCTCACTGCCCTCCCCCAGCTGGAAATCCCTGGCAGAGACCCAGGGATCCCCCTTTTCCCACAGCAGGGAAGGCCAGCCAGGGCTTCTCCAGAGGGACACAGGACCCAGAGCCCGGCCCTGGCTGGGTTTGGCTGACAAACACCGGCCTGAAAGCAAGATGTGACTGTCCACACAACCCTGACCTTCCTCCCCATGGGATTTTACCACTGGCTGCACGTGCAGACTCCTCCTGCCCCAGCGGAGCCGGGATGTGCTTTCTGGATGGCACTTGAAGTGGCAAACTGGGCAGGAGCCTGCCAGGCTGCCAGCAGAGCCAGCCAGCCTTTCCCACAAGCCTTTCCCTGTCTCAGCCAACAGCTCCAGTACAGGCAGTTCATCTGCAGGACTCGGAACCCTCCTGCCTGCTCTGGCAGGGCTGCAGTGACCGGGGCCATCCCCGGGGCTCTGCTCAGCTCCTGCAATTAGCAGGAGGGCTTGTCAATAACCCAGAGCAGCTGGAAGGCTCCAAGAAATCCGAACGTTTGGAGCTCGGAAGATGGGAGACTCCCTTTGTAGGCAGAACAAAGGCAGAGAGGAATTAAGATCTTATCTGGAGTGTGTTTAGGATCTGTCCTCCCCGGGGCGGGTGATCCAGCCTGGCAGCTTCCACCCGGCTCCTGCATCCCACCTTTCCCACATCCCTCCCCAGCCCTCCTGCAGGGGCTCTGCCAGCACCCAAAGGTCCAGCAGCCCCCCAGGGAGCTCCCCCCTCACAGAAATCCGACAGTGCAGCTCGTCCTGCTGTGCATCCAGCCCTGACAAGGTGGGTGCCGGTGCCTGGCAGAGCCTGCCTGCACCCCGGCCCCTCTCCTGCCCTGCACCCAAGGGTGCAGGGGGCTCTCCCAGCCCTGTGCTGTCCCAGCCCCACCCCAAAACCCAGGAGAGCCCCCAGAGCTGGGCATGGCTGCTCCTATCCCAGGGCTCCTGTGCTGACCAACCCCTGGAGCTGCAAGGTGGAAAAAGGAGATGCTCCCTGTCCTGTAGGGCCGGTCCCAAAGTGCCCCCAGGCTCAGGAGAGGCCGGGCAGAGCTCAGCCCCTCCCCTGGGTGCCCTTTACCAACCCCCAGCTAAGGAGGAGCCTGGAGCCCCCAGTGCTGGATCCAGCAGCAGCATCCCTGCTGTTACCATGGAAATTGTGTCCCCTCGTCCCTGTCACTGCTCCACGGACACAAATCCAGCCCCAGGCTGGGCTCCAGCTCTGAGCCCGAGCCAGGCTGGGCTTGGGCAAGCCGGGGAGCTGTTGGGCAACTCGCTGTGGGGAAGAGCCCTTACCAAAGCTGAGCTTTCCCAACCCCACAGGCACCACCGGCTCTGCCTGCTGCAGGTGAGCCCTGAGCTTCCCCCTCCTCCGCCTCCTCGTCCTCCTCCTCCTCCTGGATGCATTCCCAGGCAATCTGCTTCTCAGCTCCTGACACTCTCAGGCTAATGGGAAGGGAATAAGGAAGGTCATGGAATCCTTCAGTGTGCCAATCCCAAAATGTGCCTGTTCACCCCAAAAACACCACGGAAAATCCACACCAGGCCCTGCTGACTGCACCCCGTGCTCACATTCCAGGGACAAAAGGAATCCCGGGATCACTCCCTGGCCCACCCAGGGCCAGTCCCCACCACGTCACTGGGAGTTTCCAGCCCACACCCTGCCCAGGGCTGGGGACTTTGCTGATCCAGGGACACCTCCAGGGCATAAAACGGGACACGTCTGGACAACACCCTCTCCAGCAGGCTCTGCTCTTCCCACTAAAGAGAGAAATCCTTATCTGTGCCAGTCCTTATCCCTCCATCTGTTTATTCCTGCCTGCCAGAGCTTTCAAGCCCTACCAGCTTTGGGTTTACCTGAAATACCCCCCTGGAGAGTCGAGGCCTGTCCAGGTGGAGAATCTGCCACTTCACACTGCCCGTGTGGCAGCTGGGAAAAGGCAGACTGGGAATGCTGCATTCCCACCCCTGGGAGGTCCCAGCAGCCAGGGATGGAGGGAACAGCAGACACATGGGATGGGTGAGACCTCAGAGAGGGACCTGCCCCCCAAACCTGCCTCCCCCTCGCTGTGGGAGGACACAGGGAAGCACCAGAGTGCCACAGATTTCGGGTTGGAAGGGACCTCTGGAGACCACCCAGTCCAACCCTCCCTGCCCAGGTCAAGCTCAGGTCAAACCCCCAAGGTCTGGGTTAAGGAGAACAGAGTTGACCTCCTTGTCCTCCTGTCCTGGGGAGTTACCCTAGGATGGAAAACGCTGCAGCTCCAGCAGGAGATCAGGACAAGCAGGAGCAACAAATGCAACGTTGGCACCCTGTGAGTGAACAGGGACACTCATCCAGGAACCTCCCACAGCCAGACCCCTCCAGAATATGGATCCACCGGACCAAAACCATCAGCTGAAGAGAAACACGACGGGAACAGACCATTCAGGATGGAAGTGTGGAGCTCTGAGGGCGCTCACCTGGCTCTGGAGCTCACTCTGCTGCTTTAGGCGCAGGTTCTCGGGGGTGTCTGCCACCATGGTGAAGGATTGCTTCGGGTAGTGTCTGGGGAGGGAAGGACATCATGAATCCCACCGTGCCCCTGCTCCCTGCCCTCTCCCTCCCAGCCCAGGACCACCAGCCCCATCAGCTTGGGTGCAGCTCCCACACCTCCGTCATGGAATGCCAGGGTGGTTTGGGTTGGAAGGGACTTTAAAGACCAGGGGGATTCCAAACCTTCCCCTAGCCCAGGTTGCTCCAACCCAGCCTTGGACACTTCCAGGGATGGGGCAGCCACAGCTTCTCTGGGAATTCCATTCCATTCCACTCCCTCCCCACCCTCACAGGGGGGAATTCCTTCCCAATATCCCATCCAACCCTGCCCTCTGGCAGCCCTTTCTCCTCATCCTTGGCCAAACCAAGCCATTCCCTGAGGGTTGTGCCACAACCTCTGGGGCACCTGCAGCTCCCAGCCCTTCCCAGCCCACCTGGAATGGGCCCTGGTGGGGCTTGGAAGGCCTCAGGTGTGCTGTGGGTGCTCTGGCAGAGCAATTCCCTGCCTACAGATCCAGCACCTTCCCCTGATCCCGGGGGGTGAGGGAGCTGGAGGGAGCTGAGGCAGCGCTGGGGGGGCAGGACAGCAGCAGATGCCCAACCACAGCCCTGCCAGAGCAGCAAATACCTCAGAGGAGCAGCAGGGCAGGAAACTCGAGATTAAAAATAGCTGCCTCAGCCTCGGCAGAGACACAAAGAGAAGCCACCTCGCCGAGAGAAACCAGCCAGAGCACATGTGGTTTGCACAAAGGGGAAGAGACAGCTCAGCTCACAGCACGTCCCCCCCTGCTCCCAGCCCTGCAGGGAACCCCAAAAACCCACCTCACCTCCCCCCTTTCCTGCTGGGCAGCCCCACTGTCACCCCCCCAGCTGCTCTGGGGAGCTGGGGCACAGCTCCAGAGTGCCAGAGGGATGGGGATTGTCGTGCCCATCTGGGGACAGCCCAGGAGCAGCTGTGAGACCCCAGCCAGCTCCCTAAAAATGCACCTCCCCTGCTCCACACCCTGTCCTGGTGACGATTTGGAGATCTGGGAGTCAATACCAGGGTGCCAGAGGGATGGGAAACACCCTTGGCCGTGAGAACCCAGCTCTGCTCTGTCCCCAGCATGTGGGGACACACAGGATGCAGCCCCAGCCACACCAAATTAACACTCCCCACGCCCCAGCCGAGCAGCAGCAGGACTGAAAAGGACAAAAATCAGTTTTACCCAAACAACAGATCACCAACTGCTTGAAGGACTCAGCTTAATCTCTGTTTAGATTAATCTGATTAGAGGGGATACAATACTGTGCTCAGGCTCCTTCCCAGTACCCCCAGCACTGGTGCCTCAAGGATTCCCAGTGGGATCCAGTAGCAAGGCAGGCACTTCCCTGAGCCCCTGCAGAGAAATTCCTGCATGAAAACTCCAACAATGACAACACCTGATTTTTCCAGGAGGGTCCTGAATTCAGTGGGAGCAACAAAAAGGAACGGCCCCAAGTTGCACCAAATGGAGGTTTAGGTTGGATATCCGGGAAAATTTCCTCATGGAAAGGGTGGTCAGGCATTGGAACAGGGAAGTGATGGAGTCACCATCCCCGGAGCTGTGGATGTGGCTCTTGGGGACAGGGCAGTGCTGGCTGAAGGTTGGACTGAGGATCTTGGAGGGCTTTTCCAGCCCTGATGATTCCATAGGCTCGGGCTGTGGGATGCTGGTACCTGCTGGGCAGGGTCAGGAGCAAACAGCACCGGGACTCTGTGCCCAGCCTGGTGCCCTGAGGGAGCTGCTGGCAGAGCCAGGGCTTAATTAACAGCAGCACTAATCCACGAAGAGCAGCACCTCGGCTTAGGGGGCACGAGGGGACAGGCTGAGCTCATCTCCTGCCCCAGCCACGGCTCCCACCCTGGAGCCCTTCCCTGAGTTTCTGGGAAGTCACAGCCTGACTCAGACCAAGGTCAGAGGAAACAAAGCCACTTTTCAAGCAGGAGCAGCCCAATCCCTGAGCACCCGGACCGTGGAAGGTGTCCCTGGGCCGTGGGAGGTGTCCCTGGGCCGTGGGAGGTGTCCCTGCCCATGGCAGGGGGTGGAACCGGGTCCCTTGAGGGTCCCTTCCAAGCCAAACCATCCCGGGATTCTGTGAGACACCAGACACCCTCCCACCTCGCTAATCCTCCCTGCGCAGAGCAGGCTGGAAAGGCCCAGGATACGCGGAGCATTCCCAGCCTCGGGAAGGGGGGCAGAGCTGTGCCCCGGCGCTGGGAGGAGACCCCATCGCCTCTCCCCGGGGTCTGCACAGACCCGGCGGATTTTCCCCCCTGCTCAGCAGCACTTCCTACAGACATTCCCGATTTTAGCAGCCCCCAGGAAAGCCTGGGAGCGAGACAAGGGCCCCGTGAAGGGCAAAGGCACAGGCAGAGCTCAGTCCCAGCCAGGAGCTGCCGCGCTGTCAGTGATGCTGCCAGCAGAAATCCTCCCATTGCCATGGCAACCGCATCCCGTGCCCCGGGCATGCTAATAACGCTCGGGAGGAGACGAGTCCCCGGCAGCAACCTCTGGAGGAGGGAAACCCCGTCACTGGGAGAGCTGGGAGACACGGCCATCCAGCCCCGCGGAGCTCGGGGGACCTGGAAAGCCACGGGAGGAGGGGGGCGAAATTAAAAATAACCTGGAAAACAACAGCCTGATTTAGCCTGACAGCAGCGCCGGGCTGTGTCCCGTCTCCAGCCCAGCCCCGCGGGGCAGATAGCACGGATGGAGCTGGAATTAGGCTCCCCTTGGATTGTGAGGAGATCTCCCAAGGACTGGAGGCAGCTCTGAGCGAGCCTTGAGCCCCCGTGGGTGAGAGGCAGGAGGAATCTGTCTGGCTGTGCCAGGCGGGGGAGGGAACGCACAAACGAAGCATCTTCCCCCAAGATGAGGCGTCGCTTTCCTCCCCGGCTCCCGGGAGCTGCTCCCGAAGGAAAAGGCATTTGAGTCCTCGGGGGATTTAAGGCCAGGGGATGGGGGGAGTTCCCGCTGCAGGAGCGGCTTCCCCTGCCCAGCCAGCCCAAACACAGACCCCCCGATCCTGCCACGCACCAGGGAGGGGAAAAGCAGCTCCTGTGCATGAGAATGAGCCACGGCCGGCGATAAAGGAAACCCTAATGAGGAGGGAATTGCCTTGGGATGGGAGCGGAGGCAGCGCGGGAATGGGGCTGCTGTGGGGGAGCTGACCCCGCTCTCCCCCTCCTCCCAACCAAACCCAGGCAGGAGCAGAGTTTGGGGGTCCCCAAAAGCCCCCCCAGCATCTCCGTAAACAGGCTTGGGCAGCAGGAGGGGGAGGGTGGTTGTTGCTCAACCACCTTGAAGCAGCACAAACCACACACCAAATCCACCCTAAACCGACCACACAACATCCCCTCCAGCCAGGACAGAGCCAGAGGCTTCCCAAACTGGGACCAGCAGGAATTCGGGTGCCTATCCCAGCACTGAGCCCAAAGCCCACGGAGAAAGCAGCTTCCCATGTGCAACCCCCATCACACCCCTGCCCCGATGCCCTTCACCCCCTTTCCTGCAGAAATGCCCATTGCCCAATTTATTGCACCAGGTAGGGAAGCTGCAGGGAACAAAAGGCACGTTAAGGAGCCCCAAAGGTCCTTGGGAAAACTCCCCAGGCTCCAGGCAGGAGCTGCCCGAGGGGGCAAACAGGGGGAAGCTGCTTCAGTCCCACCCGCTCCCGACAAACTGCGAGGAAATCATTAATCCCACACACTCCGGGATGTGACATTTGTGTAAAGTCTGCTGCGAGGGAAGAGCTCTTCAGGCAAAACCAGGAAACTTCCCAGGATAAATGGGATTCAGAGGGGGAAAAAAAAACCCAACCCACCCGTGGGTGCTGCCCGAGGGAGGGACCCCCGTCCCTGCCCGGGGTGATGCTGAGCTGGAGAACTCGGGGTGTTCCCTCTGCCCGAGGGCACCGGGATGCAGGAGGGGGGGAGCAGGAGGGGATCCAGGTTTTGGTGGGTCTTGGGGAATGGCAGGCTTGGTGGGATGGAGCTGGGGGGCTGCAGAGCACAGGGTGGGTGTTGTGGAGCCCCAGCACAGCTCCAGGCAGGGAGTATTTTAAGGAGTGATGGAGAGGAGCTCGGTGGTCTCCGGGGCAGAGGAGGGGGGGNCACCCACAGACAGCCCCTTCCTACTCTCAAACCCCGGGAAAACCCCCCAGTTCTTGCCCCAAAAGAGAGGGGCTCTGTGTGCCCAGGAGGAGCCCCCTGAGCCGCCGCGGCTAAATGAGGTCAGTGGAGTCTCCTGCGGCCGGAGAGCCCGTCTGGCTCCCGCATTAGGGGCTGCCTGAGCACGGCAATTCCCACCTCACGCAAGTTTATCCGGCTGGGAACCGTGGGGGGCTCCCTGGGGAGGAGGGCCCGTCTGTCCTGCAGAGATCACAGCTCTGCCTCCTCCCAGCAGCACCACGAGCCCATCCCGGGACCCACGAGCGATCCCCACACCCCACGGGGGAGGATCAGGGAGGAAACTCTCCCGCAGGGACATCTGGAAGCAAACAGAGCCCCCTCCTCCCCATGCACGGAGCAGGAACAGCCCCACGCCCGCACTCTGTCCCGGTTTCCCTGGGATCCATAAAGCCATCACACCAGGGCAGTATTTCCACCTCTCCAGCCCCCAGGGAAGGGTTTGCCAGCAGTGCCACTTCCAGATCGCTGTGAATCTCCAATCCCATCCCTGCCCTAAATAAAAGCAGCGTTTCCCCCCAGGAACTCCCATCCCAAGAAGCCAAGTGGCAGTGCTTGAACTCTGCCCTTGGAGCTCCTCCCGAGCCAGGAACAAGGTTAAACTCTCCTGCAAGGCTGCTCAAAGCTCCCGTAAGAGCAGCTGCTCTGCAGGGAGAGCTGGAGGATCTGCAGACACAGGACTGCTTCTTCAGCCCCACTCAGACCTGTGTCTGATCCTCCAGCAAGGCCAGTTTGCACCACAGACCGTGTGTGGGATGAGTGAGTGTTTAGAAGAGCCTCTCAAGCCCCAAGTGTTGCTTACACACAGCACAGGCTGCTCCCAGGCCAGGGCTTTGGGCAGGTTTATCCATCCAGCCCTGGATTGCAAACACTCCATCCCGTCCCCACCCCGCAGCTCCGAGGGGTGACGGTCCCCCCGTGCAGCTGGATCAGGGATTTGGGAAAGAAGAGCTAAACAAAGGAAGCAATTGGCTGTGCTCTGCCAGGAGAGGCTCCCACTGCACATCCTGCCTGTCACAGGGTTGCTGATGCTCGGGGACGAGCTTCAGAAAATAAACTGTTCTTCTGTGAGCAGTGAGAGCAGCCCCTCACTGGGCTCCCAGACACCCCACCACGGGGGAAGGGGCTGCAGGGAAGGGCTTTGGCTCCCCCCAGCATTCTCAGGGGAAAGGCTCCAGTTCCTCTCAGTATTTCCAGGGGAAAAGCTGCCAAAATGGCTGGGCCAGCCCTCCACATGTGCAGCTCCTGCCTCAAAACCGGCTTGGAACGACCTGACTCGGAGCACAGCACAACTTTGCAGGGGAGAATTTCTCCGAGACCCTCCTGCTGCCCACCCACTGTCCTGGTGCCAGGGCTGGAGGAGGCAGGAGAAGCCAATCCCAGCCCCACAGGCTCCCACGTGGATGGAGTTGGGAACAGGGTTTTTGCTCTCCGTGGGTGCAGCAGGATCTGATCCATCCCATCCCAAAGGCTCTGCCAGCACCTGCCCCACTGAAAAGCAGCCCATTTCCACAAACCTGCTTCAACCCAGAAAGGGAATGTTTGAAGGGAATGCAGGAGAAAGGAGCTGCCAGGGTGGGAATTCAGACGGCTGTTCCCCCTCCCACCCCTGAGCCCCCAAAACAGAGCAGTGCCTGTCCTGCCTCCCCCACCCCCGGGAACAGACCGGGCACAGCAGCAGGGCTGGGATTTTCCACAAGGGTTTTTGGCCCCAGGCACGGATAAGCAAGTTTAGGAAAGTCAACATCCATCTGGAGCTGAGGTCAGCACGGGGCAGCTCCCGGATCCGAGGGCACTGCGAGCTCCCAGGGCAGGGGGAGAGGGAAAAGCACCTCGGCTTTGCACATATTCTCCTCTTCCTCAGCCCAGGAGCAGCTGGAAAGCTTCTTCCAGGTGTGTGGAGAACACCTGGGGCTGTTGGGAAGGAGCAGCACGGTGGAGGGAGAGGGGTTCCCTGCAGGAATCACGGCTGGATTTCCCCTCTCCCACCTCCAGCCCCAGCCACTTCGGTCTGGGCTCACTGGGGCAATCCCTGGTTTAATCTCATCCCAGTCTCTGCCAGGAGAATCCAGTCACGGAGAGGTGACAGCCCCGGGGAAGGGCTGGGGGTTCCAGGGGGAGCCGTGGCAGCTGGGAGAGGTCAGTGGCCCAGACAGTGCCCGGGGTAAGCCCTTCCCGAGCCCTCCAGGGACAGATGCTCCACCCCAAAGAGGATTCACCAACATTCCCAGCCTTCCAGCCGTTCAATCCCAGCATTACTCAGGAGCTTTCCCACATCCCACATCCTCTCTCCTCCTCACAGAGCAGAGAAGCAGGATGAGCCCACATCCCAAAATCCGTGGCTGTTTCCCCCCACAGCCCAGTCCCAGAGGGACAGGCAGCCCGGAGCCCCCTGGCACACACACTGAGCACAAGGGGCAGCTCCTCCCAGCCAGGAACCCGGCACAAATAAAGCCTGGGATAAACACCTGGACTCCATCCCAGCACACAGTTGTTCCTCTTGCCCTTCCTGCCCCCCCCTTCCAGTTTGGAAGATCACTTTATTAACATGGAAAGCTGCTCCCAGATGGAGCAGGGAGTGATGCCAAGAGCTGATCACTAACTTTTTCCAAGCCAGGAGTTAGCCTGGAGGGATTGGATCCCTTGCTCTGCGTGGAAAGGCAGCATTTTAGCAGTGAGGAATCTGCCAGGGAGGTTTTTTGGGTCATCCCCAGGATTTCAAGGCTTCCCAGCTCCAACTGGGTCGCTGTGCCAGGGGAGCACCAGGTGAGCTGGGCAGGATCTGCTCCCCCTGACTCAGAGGGGAGGAATGTCAGCCCCAAATTCCCCATCCCCCGGGACATTCGGGGCCATGCTGGGTGTGGGAGCTCCACGAGGGAAGTCAGGGCAGATGGAGAGCAGGGACCTGCCCACACACCCACGGGGGATATTTCTGGCAGCCTCACAGAGCCCTTTTGGAGGGGAAAAAGAGCACTCTGGGATGAGCAGCACCAGCCCAACAAAGCAGGAGGAGGGAATGCTGCGAGTCAGGCACGAACCTCCTGCAGCTCCTCTGCAGCAGCAGCAGAGCCTCTGATCCCCCTCACTCCAGGGTGTGTGTCTGTGTGTCTGTCTGTGTGTGTGTGTCTGTGTGTCTGTCTGTGTGTGTCTGTCTGTGTGTGTCTGTCTGTGTGTGTGTGTCTGTGTGTGTGTGTCTGTGTGTGTGTGTCTGTGTGTGCTCAGCCAGAGCAGGGCTTTGGGCAGGGATGCATCCAACTGGGAACTGCTTGTTCAGCAGCAGCAACTCAGGCAGACCCACAGAGATAAAACCCTGGCCTTGGCTTTAGGCTTGCTGGCTCCAAGGGAGAGGAGCAGATGATCCCTGCAGCCAGGAGAGGCTGGGAAGGAGCCTCTTGCCCGGGATTCTGCTCCCTCTCCCCATCCCACCCCAGCTCCCCTCAGCACCCCCAGCAGCACCAGTGCCCAGGGATGTCTCTGAAGGCTCCCCAGGCTGAATATTCAGCTTTGAACTCCCAGGCAGGATTTTCCAGGCAGGATCTGTGCTGCACACCGAGCCACAGGTACCACCCCCCGTGGGACCCCCCCGATCCCAGCTCTGTCATCTCTCCAGCACAGCAAGTTAAATATTAAAACCTATATATAATGTATATCTGAGAGCAGCTGGTCCTCTGAACACGAGTCTTGCCTGTCCCTCGTAGCCAGGTTCTCCCACACCCTTTGCTTGCAGAAGCCTCAGATTTCAGCTGGATTTTCCCTTCTCCCACTTCTGTTTCAGTTCAGAGTGCTCAGAGAGTTCAGCCCAGCCCTGCCTGCTGCTCCCAGTGAGCACCCGGCCGTCCCAGTACCCAGCTGGAGCCCCGGGAGGAACAGGGAGGAGGCTGCAGACCGTCCCAGCTGCCACCGAGCAATTCCCACACCCCGGCACGGGGAACCAGCCACCGGCCCCAAAGGCTTCTCCCAGATTTATTGCCGGGGCAATGTCAGAGATGGAGGAAGCCCAGCCCTCTTCCTCCTGCTCTCTTGAAGAAAGAAACTCAGGAATTTGGCAGGAGGCCACGGCTCAAACAGAGGAGACCCTGTGCTGAGGCATGTTCGGAAAAGCAGCCTCTTCCCTGCCAGGATAAACGTTGCTTTTCCACCCCCTTTCTCTGGGGACAGAAGATTTTGTCCCTCGACTCCACCACCCGCAAAAGCCATTTGGGAAGGGCTGGGCTCCCCCTGGGCTCGTCCTTTGCCAGACACACCTTGCCTGCACTTTTCCTGCTCCCCAGGACACTCCAGAGGGAACCAACCCCAAAGGCAGACCCGGAGCTCCCCTTCCCCCCAGCCGGGGCTGGCAGAGCTCCCGTGCCAGCCGTTTCCAGCTGCTCTCA
Organism: Scytalopus superciliaris; assembly: GCA_013400415.1. Classification (NCBI taxonomy): domain Eukaryota; kingdom Metazoa; phylum Chordata; class Aves; order Passeriformes; family Rhinocryptidae; genus Scytalopus; species Scytalopus superciliaris. The sequence goes on from VXBX01002781.1 coordinate 77,999, forward strand.
CTTCCCTTTGCTCCCAGAGTGGGAAGAACAAAGGATTTGGCTCAGTTTCTGTGCCGGNATAACCACTGTCAAAGCTGCAGCACTGGGAGGGCTTGGCCAAGGACCCCTCTGGTGTCACCAGCTCTCTCTTCCACATCAACAGGGAGAGGAAGCTTAGATGGGATAATTAGGGATCAATCCTTCCCTGGGAGGGTGGTGAGGGGCTGGCACAGGTTATTCCATGGATACCCCACACCTGGAAGTGCCCAAGGCCAGGCTGGG
>VXBX01002782.1:0-68011 GCA_013400415.1 Scytalopus superciliaris
CATCTGTAGGTGGCATCTCTCCCATGATGACCAGAGGCAGCATGGGCCCATCGAGCTAGAAATAATTCTCCCTTATGCTGCCAATCTAAATCTACCTGGGATACTTTAATTTTGGCAGCTCGATCCACCTGCTCATTGTTATGATGCTCTTCATTAGCCCGGCTCTTAGGAACATGAGCATCTACATGGCGGACCTTCACGCTCAGCTTCTCTACCCGAGTAGCGATGTCCTGCCACATCTCAGCTGCCCAGATGGGTTTCCCTCTGCGCTGCCAGTTGGCCTTTCTCCATCGATCTAGCCATCCCCACAGAGCATTGGCCACCATCCATGAGTCAGTGTAGAGGTAGAGTCTTGGCCACTTCTCTCGTTCAGCGATATTCAGAGCCAGCTGAACGGCTTTAAGCTCTGCAACCTGACTTGATCCACCTTGACCTTCGGTCGCTTCTGCAACTCGACGTGTGGGACTCCAGACAGCTGCTTTCCATTTCCGATTTGTCCCTACAATGCGACAGGAGCCATCCGTGAAGAGAGCATATCGCTTTTCATCTTCTGGTAGCTGGTTATATGGTGGGGCCTCCTCGGCCCGTGTCACCTGCTCCTCTTCTTCTTCAGAGGATAGCCCAAAACTCTCACCTTCAGGCCAGTTGGTGATGATTTCCAAAATCCCAGGGCGATTAGGATTTCCTATGCGGGTCCGCTGCGTGATCAGAGCGATCCACTTACTCCATGTGGCATCAGTGGCATGATGTGTAGCAGGAGCCTTTCCTTTGAACATCCAGCCCAGCACTGGTAGTCGGGGTGCCAGGAGGAGCTGTGCTTCCGTGCCAATCACTTCTGAAGCAGCTCGAACCCCTTCATAAGCTGCCAGAATCTCTTTCTCAGTTGGGGTATAGCTGGCTTCTGACCCTTTGTATCCTCGACTCCAGAACCCCAGCGGTCGTCCTCGGGTCTCCCCAGGTACTTTCTGCCAGAGACTCCAGGAAGGGCCATTCTCCCCGGCTGCAGTGTAGAGCACGTTCTTCACATCCTGCCCTGTCCTGACTGGTCCAAGGGCTACTGCATGGGCAATCTCCTGTTTAATCTGTTCAAAGGCTTGTTGTTGTTCAGGGCCCCACTGGAAATCATTTTTCTTCCGTGTCACAAGATAGAGAGGACTCACAATCTGACTGTACTCAGGGATATGCATCCTCCAAAAGCCCACAGCACCTAGGAAAGCCTGTGTTTCCTTCTTGCTGGTCGGTGGGGACATAGCTACTATTTTGTTAATCACCTCTGTTGGAATTTGGCGGCGTCCATCTTGCCATTTCACTCCTAGGAACTGAATTTCCTGAGCAGGTCCCTTGACCTTACTTCGTTTAATGGCGAAACCAGCTCTTAGGAGAATTTGGATTATCTTCTCTCCTTTCTCAAAAACTTCCCCTGCTGTGTTCCCCCATACAATGATGTCATCGATGTACTGTAGATGTTCTGGAGCCTCACCCTTCTCCAATGCAGTCTGGATCAGTCCATGGCAAATGGTGGGACTGTGTTTCCACCCCTGGGGCAGTCGATTCCAGGTGTACTGCACACCCCTCCAGGTGAAAGCAAATTGTGGCCTGCACTCTGTTGCTAAAGGAATGGAGAAAAAGGCATTAGCAATGTCAATGGTGGCATACCACTTGGCTGCCTTGGACTCCAGCTCGTACTGAAGCTCCAGCATGTCTGGCACAGCAGCACTCAGGGGTGGTGTGACTTCATTGAGGCTGCGGTAATCGACCGTCAGCCTCCACTCTCCACTGGACTTGCGCACTGGCCATATAGGGCTATTAAAGGGTGAGCGAGTCTTAAAAAGTTTTCTTTCATTTTCAGCTGTTAGTCTGCCCTGCCTTACTAGAGTCCTGTATGATTGATTAGAGAGACCATCAAGTATAGCTTCTAAACCTTGATTAGATGACTTGAACTTTTGAAGCAAGACAGTAATAAAACATGACTTCTGAATACCAGTTAAAGGCATTTACAAAGTAACTGCTCAGATGAATAATTGTTTTTTACAGCATTCAGGTAAAAGTGGAGATTCAGAGTCATTTTGAAGTGGCCAGCATGGCCTATAGACCAGCCAGCATGGGCTATAGACCATGGGCCAGCAGGTGCCCACAGGCCAGCCAGGTCCACGCCCATCATCTGCCCTCAGAGAAGGAACTTGGAGAGTATTGTTTGCGGCTTCTGAACCACCATCATTCATCCCAGACACATATTTGGTTCTCTTTTGAGGTACCTGGTACTTAGTTTCTGTCCTAAAGACTTTGTGGTCTCTAGTATTTCTAGAACGTGTTCTTCTTTGTGTTTGTAAAAGAGGAAAAGATCATGTCTCACCAACATGTCCAACCATTGCCAATACCCATCAGAGCAGAAAGTGCTATTGTTCAGCATGCATTCCTATTGCACCTGGGATTTTAAAAGAGTGCACCCTTCTTTTGTATAGGGATGCTTTCAAATTAGAAATACAAAAATATATCTGTAAAAAAAAAATAAGATCTTCAGATGGCCTATTTTCCTTATCTTTTTGAATGTTTGTGTGGAATGTGCAATAAAACTTATGCTGGTGTCCTTGCAGCTCTTACTGGAAATAGTTTTATATGAAACTAACATGAAAATTTGAAGCCTTATGAGACAAATCACATCTGCATACCAAATTAGGGCAATGTCCCCATTTTCTTTTGAACCTTCATTCCCTTCCACATCATGTTGAAGAGAGTATAAGCTTTAAAATTTGGCATCAGTTATGTTCCTCAAACAATTCAGCAAAAGACAAACTCTTCACTACATTTTCCATAAACACAGCTGGGGGGAAATTTTTAAAAGACAAATCAGTCTATTTTGCAAATGCAACAGAATGGAATGTCTTACAGTGGACACATGAAAAATTGCAGGTAAATTATGAAATTTTGGTGCAGTACAGTGGTGTATATTCAGCAAAGAGCAAAATGGGAAAAAAAGTAAAAAAGCCCTAAGATCTTTTAAAAATGGATGTATAAAGAAAGCCAATTCTAGAGCTGCTAGGTATTATTAGTTCAGTTTTCTTAAACTTTGAGTTTAGATTTAAATAGATTTGCACCCATTAGATTTATGTAAGTTGAATAAGTAACCTTGTTTTTCAAAAGCACCAGCTGTTGTTTAGAGATTTACATCCAACTTCTGGATTTTGCAGTGTTCAAATCCTACTGAGGCCAGTGAAAAACAGAACTGTGATGCCTTTTAACTGTTTTAGAGCCTATGTCTACCAAAAGACAGACTGTGAGGGCTCAAACTCCCTATCAGAAATGTGTCCATTGAGTGTCATTGCACTGAATTCACCAGAATTGATGGATATACAGTCAGTATGGGATGACAGTCAACTCCTTAAAGCATGTCACTCGAACTTTGTTGCAAGTGCCCAGATTTCCTTGTGTTTTTCTAAGGCTGGATCTGTGTTAAGCCTGGAGACAAAACTGAGGCAAATTTTTCCTCTGGGTACAAATCTGTTTCATATATTCAATAGATTTCATGCTTGACATTTCCACTGACATTGATAAGAGACTTGCACACAGTGCAAGTACAGAATTAGCAACATGGGTCCATGCTGATGAGAGGAGGGATGAACAGCAACAGCCCAAACAAAGGCTTCTGCAGCAGACGTGAATGGTAAGATCCTAGGTCTGCCAGAAACTTTTGATCTTTTTGCAGAACTTAAATTTTACCAAATTCCTTTCAACCTGTGCAGACTTGCTGTATGATAATCTTTTATGTCTTTTCACTCTCTTTTCCATTCTCTTTTTATCCTCTACATGGTTTTAATTTTGTATAGCTTTTCCTTTTTATTTTTTTCCCATTTAGTTGTTTACTCACCAATTAAAATGAGAGTGAGAATATATCAAACCATTTTCAGTCATTCTGTGCCTTCACCTGTCACATTTGGATTAAAAGCTGACTGATGAACAGAGTACCATTTTTTGTGTTTGAAGAGTGCCTGTTATTATTCTAGTCCTGATCCCTTAGTTATTTGGTTTGTTATGTCATTTGATATAATAACAATATTTTAAATTGCAGATTAGATAGAATATTAGTCTAATTTTCCTGCCTGAAACTTGCAGATTTCTGGTGATTTTCAAGTTTATTCTTCTGAAATAATACACACAAAGAGCCCATGCATAGACATACATATTTTACATGTTTCACAGATGTCAATACAAAAATTTCTTGCTTGGCTAAAATAAGGATGGAACATAACTAGATGAAAAAGAACACTTCTGTACTGAGAAAGCCCATTTGTGGACACAGTATAAATACATTTATATGGTAAGCATATTAATTTAGTAAATCATAAGCACTCACAGTCTATTAAGTAAAAAAGGACAGTGGAAACTTGTGCCTTCAATCCATTTTACATGATGTTTTTCAGACTTTCATGGTTCCTCAGCCATAAATCTGCTGAAGAAATTAAAAGCATATTAACACCGTAATAAAAATAAGTAATGTTATTTATAAAAAGAGTGGCAAAAACCCACGCAGTAATGTAATTTTTCTAGCATAATACTTGTTTACAGTTCAAATCAATGTCTTCCACTGGCCAATCAATACCACCTCACTCTGTTTATCACTGCTTGCTTTTCAATAATTCTAATTTTAAAGAGTCATTGCTGAAGTTGTATAGCCATTGATTGTTTAAAGGTTGCAGATAGCATGAACAAATTGCATTTTGGATTCAGTTAAACCAGTTGAAAAATTGCAAATCACATATTCTGAAGAAAGTTTTGTATCAGTCCTTCAGCTGAAATCAACTAGCATAGATCCAATATAATCACAGTATACATGTTAATTTAGATCAGTGGGGGATTTAATTTGTAAGGTAAAGTAGCTGCAAGCTAAAGAGGGGTTGTACACTAACCCAGGGCTGAAGCAGTTGTCTCTTCTCATTATCCCTGCGATCCTGAAGGGCACGTGGGGGGTGGAAAGGAGGGGACAAACTCCGAGGAGTCGGGTTGGAAGGTGCAAGCCAAAAAGAGAACCTTTTATTCAAGCTGGTACACAACCTAAATAGGGTCGGGGGGCTGGGCTCTGACCCCAGGAGCACCCTGGGAAGGTTTTGGGAAGGGTCTAGGGTCGGCCCCAGCCATACAAGGCAAGATTCCTCAAAACTGAGAACACAGAGCCGAGTATATAGCATATATGGAAATGCTACCCTGCTGCAATCAGGGACCAATCTGGGATGGGTTACAGGCCATGAGTGATGGAAAATTCCAGGAGGGACACACAGTGAAACAAAGGAAAAGACATATAGCATGATAAAATCCTCAAACTGGGTGCAGACTTTAAACTACAAACAGTCCTTAAACATAGCAACGGTCCATATAAACCCAGCAAGCAGCTCTCAGAGCTCAGGCAGTCACAGACCTGTGCTGATTAAGCTGTCCTGCCACAGCCAGTCTCTCTCCTCTCCTCCAACATATCCCTTGACCTGAACAGGGACTATAATAGGCATACCTGGATGCCATTATATGTTCTCTGTCTCTCGTATCAGACAGTTTATCCAGTAGAATCTTACACTTACTGTACCCCTCCTCCAGTCTGATTAGATACAGGATAGTTTGCTCCAGACCCATAGTAAAAGAATTTTAGGTGAATTTAATAAATGTAGTTATTGCAAGAGAACAGCTTCTACACTGAAGTGTCAGGTGTGATCATGCCTCAGCCCCTGAGTAAAATGCTCATGGTCAGATACTTTTCAAAGACAACTGGCCACTTACATTGGTGTCTCAGAAACAGATCTTTTAAAGCTTTTTGTTGACAATCTGGCCTGTATATTAGCTTTAACAGACAGCACAGTTCAGGGTCACAATGTCATGGCAAAAGTGAGTTAGATGGGAAAATTGTCACTGTGTCTTCTCTCAGGCCATCCAAAAGTATCTTATCACTTAGCCTATCACTCTTTTTTTCTGGACCAGAAGGATGAACTTCATGTGCACTGAAGAGAAAACTAAATGCTTAAAATGCCAGCTGTTCAGTATCTGCACCATTACTGCAATTCCTTCTATAATAACATTAGTTATGTGAGTTCATTTGAGGACTTTGATTCAGATGTTTTTTTTTTTTTCTTGCCAAACCTAGAAATACTGATAGAATTCTTATAGTTTATTCATATTTCCTAGGATAAGTTAATGCAGACATGCCATTCTTTTTCTCCTTTTGTTCCCTTCTTTTTTGGGAAGTACAGATATCCCTTGCTGTTGATTAGTATTTATTCTCACTCATGCTTCTGCATTGCAAATGAATTTAAGAGGAACTATCACCTGGTTTGTTCACTGGTCCTGCATACAGCTAAAGGTAGATTGCAATCAATAGTAAAACCTTTGTTAGCTTTCCCAAATTGAAGGAATAAGTCCTGTTTTTACATACATATCTATGAGTAAATCTCTGGTAAATCCATCCACTTGAGTTTTGTTGATTTTTAGATGCTTTTGCAAGTCTGTCACATTTTAAACAAAGATATCTTAACTTCTAAACAATAGTCCTGTTGGGCAGGATGAATGTCAGGGGAGTCATGCCCAAAGTACAGACTCTTGAACCTTGTGAGTTTTGTTGATGAGCACTTTACCTATTTGCAACTAGAATTAGTAAAAATGGAAGGAGAGAAAATGCCTGTTTACATCAACAGTTTTTGATCAGTACTATCAAGTATTTTCCTAACAGCCAAATTAGAAATGGCCAGTCTTAATGTGCAAGTGAAAGCTGTGTTCTGTTGTATGCTAACTTGGACAGCTACTTTGCATTTCTTCATTTTACAGGGTCTTTATTCCATGCATAAGAACAGAATAAACTCTCATGCAAGCAAGAATGAAAGGAGCTGTACAGAAGCTGTGTTGCCAAAGACATCAGAAGACTTAAATTTTAGAGAAGAATTTGTTAGATCTGAAACCTGGAGACATTGATACCTCCTTTAGAAAGCAGCTGACCATTCTAAGATATAAAGCCTCATACAAGGCTTTTATTAACAAGGCCAATGTGTTTTTATAATCACAATCCTGGTAGAAAAAGCATCTCCGTATTTGTGCTTTACAGTATCTGAATTTTGTATGTGGAGCTCCTGTGCAAAACATACCAGAGTTTTGGCACAGTAAAATTTCAAACTACCGAAAAACCTCAAAGTCTGAAACTCAACTAAAATGAAGCAAATATGTCATCTATATGTTAAGTAGCCTATGCAAAACTTCATGTTTAGTTCAATATGTTGTTCATCAACCTTTTGTGAATTTTCTACAAGGTTTCATCCATGGGAACTCATTTGCAGTAAACTTGGATTTTGTAGGGACAACAGCTTTAGTGAGGCAAAACCAAAAAATTTAAGTAATTTAAATGGCTTTAAATGTCTATATGTTGATTCCATTGAAGCTTAATAGAAAAGTATGTAATGTTTCCTGTTAAGAGTAGAAGTTTTCAAGTGTATAACATTCCTAGGACCCATACAACTGCCACCCTTCTTTAAAATCAGCAAGTTCAAAATGTATGTTAGCCTTGGCAATACTTCCTAGTATGTCAAGTCAACCAAACCTGATTTAAGTTGAGTAACAGTTGTTTGCCTGTCATTCTTTGTCCACTTTCAGGCTTCTGATGTAAGCATGTCTTTATCTACATGTGTTTATCTCTGTTTCTAAAGGAGCAGCTTTCCTTTCACCTGTTCTGTATGAGATTCTTCACAGCTGCTAGAATATTACCAGCTTCATATTTTACTCACCACCCATACATGCCTTTGAGTATTTTATCATATTCTTCTAGCATAGCAAAATAATTTGTTGCTAAATAAAACCTCATTTCAGTCTGTAACCCTGCCATGGAAGAAGTATCATTCAACTCTGCTGGTCAGATGTAGCAAGTAGCAGTAGATGGACCTTGGTATTTTCATACAAAATATATCTCTGTACACATAGCTCAGGACCTTATATTGTTTAAAATTTAATCTAAATATGAATAGGAAATTGCTTAGTACAGAGTAGCTCAAGATCAATGAGTAGAACTTAAGGTTATAAAGCTCTGCTGTCAAGTTCCACAGCACAAATTGAGATGCCATCCCCAGTGAGAAATGTTTATGCAAATATACATTTCATCAAGTAAAATGCCTCAAATTGAATTTGAAGATAGGGAGACATTTACTCTCTTCCTTTTTTTGTGTGTTGTGGAGAAAATGCAATGGAAGGAATTAGAATGATTTTTTAAGCACTGCTTTGCACATGGGACTGAAATTTCCCATTAACTGCAAGCACTGCTTATAGTCAATGCACACGAAAAAATACCTAAAGACAGCACAACTAAGTTTCTTTTTCTCTTTCTGTCTNTTTTTTTTTTTGGTTCTCTCTTTTTTTTTCTTTTTTTTTTTTTTTTTTTTTTTTAATTTTCTTTTTTTTTAAATTAATTTAATCAGTGCATCCTTTGCCAGGGGGAGGGGAAGACAATTTGAGTCACAATCAAGGAAGGGTAAGACCACAAGCACGGAATTTGATGTTATTAAAAATGTTTTCCCAAAGAAGGTATTTATTTCTGAAGTATATAAATCTAGGTATCTGAAGTACTTGAGTGAATTTTCAAAAAACCCACTTCCAACAGAAACAATTTGCTCAAGTCTTAGTTTTATTATGATAATAACTTTGTATATATCAACCAAAATGGAGTCGAATACTTTTGGAAAAAGTAGTTACCTGATGTTAGCTACGAGTTAACCACTAGGAGACACCATTGCTCCATAGAGGTGAAGGATGAGGTTGTGGCAATAAATTACTGGATGTAAATTACATGTAACAGTCGCTCTTAACTTCCAGGTCATTCTCCACTGTTCATAAAATTTATACTGTCCCAGATGATGCTTGGTTTTCTTTTCTGGGCGTGTAGCAAATGCATGATCTAACACTTTTCACGGTCAGAAGTTGCAAAAAAAAGGGGTGGAGAAACTGGAATCGGGAATATTGGTTGAAGAGTAAGAGGGAAATTGTTTTGTAATACTTACAGAGATGCAACCAAAATTTTAGAACAAAAAATTGAAATTTCAAAATATATTAACATTTTCATGTCTTATCCTATTTTGAGACACAACCACCTCTTGGGATTTATTTGCAGCAACTGACTGTAAAGCTATTAAAAATAAGGCTATTTTCTAGAATACTGCAGCAAAAAGTCCCAAAACATATAATTACTTGCCTAGAAAACTGGTCTCACACAAAAGAGACCTAAAGTAACCAGTTTTATCCAACAAATGCTTAAGGATAGCTTTTCTATCACATATGAGAACCCACAGATTTAAAACAGGGAAAGATTTGAAACTTTAGCACAGAAAATCACAAAAAAATACTGGAAATTACTCTGCATGAGAAATAACTGTGAGTGACTAGCAACTGGACTAATTTACTATGACTGTGAATGATATTCCACCACCTGAAGTGTTTGAACCCATATCAAGTGTCTGCTGAATGGCACCTGCTCTTTCTCAGGCAGGTCTGATGCAGGAATTGGTTAATGAAATTCTGATGGTCACAGCAGTCCTCTTAGGTTTCAGAATTCTGTGGAAAGAATAGTACTAACACAAGTATAGAACAAAACAGAGACAAAAAAGATTTATCAACACTTTGCTGATTTACCATGCACTTGAACTGATTGTGTCTGGAAAGGAGCTATTTCCTTGTTCCTAACAAACTAAAGCTGCCATTTCTAATTATTTTTCATTTAAGACATGTAAGGGAGAAAGGCAAATGCTTTGTGACTCAGTTCCCCTGACCTTTTTTAGAAGCGTGCTTTCTGAGAAAATGCCATTCTGAAGTGATAGTGTTTCTTTCAGAGTCTTGGTCTTAAATAAAATTGATCAGATAATAAATAAGATAAATAGTGGTAATAAAAGTGCGTGACATCTTACGGTTTGGAAGCTGAAGTGCTGATCTTTATTTATCTTTGCTGGTGACTGCAGACTATTCTTTAGGTACCTCATGATAGGCAAATAAAGCAATTTTAGAGGACAGAATAACCTTTTGCAGTCTTTGGCTAGGACGCAGATATTGACCAAACAATTATCATTAGGGGTAAAGCATATTCTTCAAATATTGTACTCACTTTCAATGTACCTGAATATAGTCTTTGTTGTGCAGCAATGAGAATTTTGAAGCCAGGAAAAGCAAGTTAGGTGCTAGAGTAATTTTTCAGATTGCTATTAAAACAAATTCCCTGCTTTGCCTGTTTGTTTTTCTGGTGGCTGCCCTCACTGTGTTTGGATACCTGTTTGTTTTTTCTTCATCCATAAAGGTTTGGATACAAAAGCTTTGCATTCCTGAGTGACTGAAGAGAGTCCCTGCAGTTTCTTACATTTGACCCTTTTCTAGCTTGTCGCATACATTCCTTAGTTAGTGCAACTAGCTGATGCTCAAAACACGGTATGTTATTACCTGTCTTGCCTTTTGACAAAATTAGAGATTTTAGTATGTAAAATTGCTTTATATGCTATTGATATGTCTCAATCAAAAGCACCACTTGTCTTTTACTCCTTATCCATATACTAAAGGAATGGATTGTCTTCAGAGACTCTCTCCCTTCCTTCTTTCCTTTTTTTTTTTCCTTTTTAATAATGCTATATATTGATACACATGGTATAATGAAATAAAATTCTTTTGCTGAAGAAACATTTTTTATAAAATTAAAATGCAGTTTTTTCCTAAATGAGACTACTTAACTTTGTTTATAATTTTTCAAAGGGAAGTTGCATATAATGAGAGAAGTAACATAACAGACTGTATAAGGAATGCAATATGAAAAAGGAGTTTGGAGAATGACTTATGCAAAGACAGTTAAAGGTCTGAGATTGGGCATATTACAAAAATTAAGAGACATTGTTAAGTAAAATAGAGAAACTAAGCTGGGAATATCTGTTAACTGATAAATTAACTCCGGCATATCTAATTTATTTGCAAAGACTATAAAAATGACAAGACTTCTAATGTCTTTTGGTATTAATAAAGACCTCAAGAATATTCAGTGTTCAAAATAATTTCTTGTTTCTGTGCTTTAGGGACAAGCTCCAGTTATTTAAGAATAGGTTTAGAAGTACATGGAAATAGATAAAAAGCTATTCTTTTTAGTCCTGTTCCATGTCCTTTTATCCTCATTGTTTGGCAGAAACCTAATGTTAGCATAAACTGCTCTGATTTTTGTTACCTTGGCATGGCAACATCTATGACCTCAATAAAGGCCTATTTTACATACAGTAAGTTTTTAATTAAAATAATACTGGAAATAGGAATATTTTGTAAATAAATTAGTTTGCTTTAAATTTTTAATGATTACTGAGAAATCAGTTTTGACAGAATACTATCAACCAGTGTTATAGACAGTGTCTCTTGCATACATGCTGTGTATTACATAAAATACTGAGTTCATACATCTGCTGTCTTGGGCTTCTATGTCCATCAGTCATCTGACTGTACATGATGTGGAGCAGTAAGTTCTGTGTATTCTGCTCTTAGTTACATTGCAGGGCTGTTGTCCCAGCAGTGTTTTTCTGGAGATCTGTAATTTTTGTTACCTCTTCCACTGTCACAGCACACATTTTTAACTGAATTTGTGAAACATCTGGCTTTATGATGTTAATAAGACTTAATAGCAAGGACTGAGCACTGCACACACACAGAAAAGCAGTAGATTAGACTGGAATATTATTTAGCTTGTCTTAATGTTTCTTACCTGCTTCACCAGAACAGCTCTGAGAAGCATATTTTCAAAGTGCAAATAATTAAAGGTTTTCTATAAAAAATATAATACTGCATTTGTTTAAAATTCTCACAATTATGAATAATACTTTTAAATATCAATATTGTATTCTCTTATTGTATCTAAGCCATGTGTCTTAAGCGACCCTCAAGGCATTTGCAAGGCTAGCTAGGGATATTAATTTTCTGTGTTTACCCCAAAGCATGTATCTAGTTTCTATAATTTGAATACGAAGGTGATAAAGCAACTTCAGTGTAAAATTACCCCCCTTTTTATGAAAGGCTAATTAATCAAGTACACAGTTGCAATTTTTCCATTTTTTTCTCCATATTTTCCCAGGATCATTGACTATCTTAAAAAAAAAAAAAAAAAAAAATTAATTGTAGTCCTGCTAGCTTGGAAGAAGATATCAGATGTTAGCAATCATACTTTTTTACTTCCTACTTATCAAGTTATTCCTTTGGTATCCCCTCGAAGTTTAAATTTCCTTTTATTTTCAACACTGCATGGCTATCTCCACTTCACAGACATGCTCCTCACGCAGAAGGGTGTAGTTGCAAAGTCACAAAGAAATCTGCTCTGCAACCAGAACCTCCTTCATCTAATTTCACAGCTTGTACTTTCAGAGTTGGTTCTTATATAGGCTAAGATTGAATTAAGAAAGAGCTGTTAATTCTGGAAATCCTGTCAATTCTTAGATTCTTCTTTAGGTACCAGACATCCAAACTAAGACCCTGATACAGGAAGTCTATGGCACGATAAGGAAACCTGAACTCCTGATTTCTAGGTCAGTACACAACATGCTGCTTCCCAAACAATGTAGCTCTGAAACCAGGAAATGTGTATTTTGTCCCTGAGTTTTTAATCTATATAACTTTCATTTACTTAAATAATTTCAGTAGATTTGGCTGTTACCGCATCAAGACAGAAAAACCTGCAGAAGACACACAAGAAAATACTTTGCTAAGTGTCCCTGTTCCACTCCTTTGGCAAACAATAAACCTGGTGCTTTCTGTTTTTTATGTTGCTATCACATTGAGATCTTTATAGAGGAAGGTAAAATCTTATCTAAAGAGTTGTACTTTGAAAATTATTATATTAGTATGACACATATAAAAATATTCTATTATTTTCACATGAGCAATAAAAACTGACAGCATTTTCCTTTGTGACTGTCCTACAAGATATGAAGACAAAACTCTTTCCTGGCATATCTCTGTATAATTCCACATGCCTTGAAATATTTGTATACAAACATGCAAATTAAAATCATATGGAAAGTGTAAGTGCTTAATGCTACAGCCTGTAACCTGTCTTCTGATGCAGTAGGGTAACTTTTATCATCTATTAATATGTTGCACATGATTTTTTCTGATGATCACATTTGCCTACTCTCACGAATAAGTTTTAGGAAACTGTCATTTTGTGGGAAATTTTTCATCATTCCTTAAAACACACATTTTTCCCACTGTAAATGCAGTTAATTTCAGAGAACTTTATCCCCCCCTTGCCTTTCCTTTCCTGACTTGTCTGCCTGACAGTATGACTCACACACACAGAAGCGCTCACTAAAAACATTCTAGTAATCTGACTAATCTTTTACAACACCTATATCCTTGTGTGCAACTCTTTTGCTTCAGTCTTTGCTGGATAAGTTTTACTACTAAAGAGGTGATGGCAGTTGTAGTAGACTGTGTTATTCTGAACAGAGTACATTGACAAGCTTCTGTGTCTTACTTCCCTCTTTGCCTTTGGGTTTCTCAATACAGTTGGAAACCTTTGTCAGAGATCCTGTGGACTTTTCTCTGTTCCACTAATATCTGCAGCAAAGGCACATCGCAATGCTTGGTTAAATTTGCCATCTGTAATTCCAGAACCTCAGGTATATCAGAGCCAGCTAACTGCAATTCACAATAATTGTTTAATATGTCATAGTTTTCAGCATTCAAGCATTTGTTTTCACTTGGAAATGCAGAGGGTGAAATTCATAATGGCACTGAGATTTCCTGCTACATTTCCCATCTGGTGATCCTCTCTCACTGGCAATATAAAATTCCGCATTCCCATCCATTTGCAGCTGTGGCTCCTGCCCCTGTGGGATCAGAGTTGCACCTGGCTAAGCAGCCTTTTAGAAAATGCTACAAATAGTCCAATATGTCATTTTAAATGGTGACGACTACTTTTGGATTAGAAGTTAACAGCAGGCAGCCAATAACTTACTGGCACACCCCACACAAGACACTTACCAAATCAGAGTATTTGCATCCAATTTAAGTAGATTTATTGATTTGTTAAAGGCCAAAGAACAGAACCATTTTGAAGAGGAGAAAGCATCTTTAGTGGCATCCACAGGCCAACAATGCAACTTAAAGCAGCTGTTCTTAAGCTGTATTAAAACCAGGATAAGCCCTCCTAATTAGGCAGCTCCTTCTCTGCCTAATGCATGTGCCATGCAGATTTGTGCTTCTGGAGTGAAAAGAGTTGCTGCTCTTCATGCTTGATGTTTTGAGGGATGACCAAATCAACAGCTCAACAATTCCTGGAAGCATTTGAATACATCTCACTCCTTGGTTTACAATGAAGGCATTTTCTTAGTCCTGGATTTTGTGACTGTTGCTTATAAAAAGCAGCTGTGGAGGCTGCTGAACAGAACAGCAGGCACAGCCCCAGGGGACCAAGATTCTATTTCTTGTATTGCCAATGGTTTGCTAGGAAATCCTGGAGAAGTCAGTCCCTTCCCCTAGCAAAATTCCCCCTCCTCTAAAGCTTGCCTCTTCTAAAAGCACACCGTTAAAAATCTTTCCTTCATTCAATCCACATTTTATCTAAATCCATTAATCTTAGAATCAGAACACTGAAGAGTGCTGGAAATCATAAAACAGAATTAAATCACAGTTAAACATAAAACTGAAGAAAGGAAGCAGTAACTCTCTTTACTGTTACTGAGGGTTGTATATCACCTTGGGACCATTTCCAGTTTTCATGCAAAACAGAGATATTTATTTTGTTACAAATGTTTATTTTAACATTTTATTTCAGAAGTCTCAGAACAAGAAATTGCTGGGGACCGTTTCCTTTCTGGAAATGACTCCTGAGGACTCTTTAGTTGTTTCCAGACAATATGCTTGGCAATTAACTACTGAATGCAATACATCCAGATTTCCCAGGTCACAGTTACAGGTAAAAACTGTGAAAACCTGCTGCCATACTATAACACAACATTTATTAAACCAAGAAAGGAATGGACTGCTAAAGAGTCTGTACTATTTCAAGTGGTAGCACCTGGATGCAACTTAGATGATAATGAGTCTGATTGGGGTTTTTGTAATTTCTACTTCTCTTCTTTATCTTTTTTTTCTTTTTTTCCTCTGAAGGCATGCTGCAAATAGTAGAAACTGTCATGCTTTTGATTTTCATCTTACCTGAAAATGTTTAGCGTTTCTACAAAGTAAAATTGACCCAACACATGAGAGTTTATCTTCTTACAGGACATGGAAAAGGCATTAACATTTGGCTTCATTCGGTCCACACTGCAATTGTTACAATTACTAAGAAAATAAATTTCTTTGGTTTTACAAGGATTTCCAGTCCTTCACCTTTATATATAAAAATGAATGGGAGTGGCCACGTTTCATGTACACGCATTTGGGAGCTGCTAAAACTCCATAGCCAAGTCTGAAACAAATGGATTATCAACTCTTGCCTTTAAGTAAACTCATTTTCCTAAAAGTAAAAGGGATTGCAGTTGTCAGGGTCCTGGTGTGTGGTGGGGTCCCAGAACCTCCCACTGCCCAGGGCTTCTGCCCCACACTCCCCCTAGTGCAGTGCAGCCTGGCCACACTCTGTGGTGGGATCTAGGCGGTGGCCTCCAGGCAGAAGCTCACCCACAGCTCTTCCCATTGCCACTATGGCTGATATATTTCTTACAGTGGGGGCAAACCAAATCTCTCTGAGTTAAAACCTGGTTTAGGGCCCAGGACATACAGGGTGTGTGAATTTCCTGTGTCTTCTTGCTCCTTGAACAAGATGCAGTAGGAACCCCACATACCCTTGACTCCAGCCAGACAGAAAATATGCTTTGTGTGCCTCAAGGAGGAAGGAAAGAAGGAGGATAATCAAGTCACTGTGACAAATTTGAGTTTGCGTTAAGAGAAATATTTGCTAGAGCTATCTATAGCTGAGAGAAGGGAAAACAAAACAGATCCCTTTTAGAGTTCAGAATATCTGTTGGAAACCATTGTGCAAACCAAAAAACTATGAGAAATGACCATTTTGTCATATACTGATACTATTTTACATAAACGGGAGAAACAACAGGTACTATGACACCCTCTGTTTTAAGGTCAGCCCAGAATCAATTCAACAATTACAGAATACACAGAAACTCTGTAACAGCTGCAGTTTGAACTTTTCCATAGCTTATGCACCACATTCAAATTCATCTTTTCTGTTTCAGAGGCATTCATATTTACATAATAATATATTTGCATTTCTGAGGTCTAAATATGAAATTATGTGGCAAAGATTCAAAGCCTCTAAGACTGGGTGCATGTAGTCAACCTGAGCAGTGCCACAGACAGCTGTAATTTCAGAGGGGCAGAGATCAGAGTTTTTTTGAAAACAGATTTTCTCATGGCATCTGAGGTCATGTTCAGCATTAACTTTTGACAGTGTTGTTTAATGAGACTAATTTATCTGGTCATAATATAAGCACTCATAGAGAAGGTATTATATGTGCTTGTCCTTTCCTAACTCTTACTTGGATGTTCATGTAAATCCACTGATGGAGGAAATTTCTAGGTTAGGCTGACCCTTTGGCAGAACAGGTAGGACTAGTTGTGATTAATTACAAGTTTTAACACACAAGAGGCTTTACTTGGGTATTTAATGCAGTCTTTGTAGCAGTGTCTCTTAGAAGAGTTGATTCATTGTCAAAAACTTTTGAACAGCTGAAAAAAATGAAGGCATATGAAATAGGCAAAGGTTACGTAATTCTTCCTATCAGCTGATAAAGAGGCAAGAACTGAAAATGTAATAACAGGTATGAACAATTTTTTCACAGATTTTGAGAAAACGGCTAAGAGTAAGAACTATCCAACACCTCCCCCCCCCNAGTCCTGGAGAGGGCAAAAAAGCCCTCTTTGCACTCAGACTGCTTGGAAAGATTGTGAGAGACTTGTTAGCACATGCTGGGATTTGTGCACTTGAGCTCTGAAACGACAGAAAAATCAATTAGCAGGAGAATGTGTAACTTTTTTGTCACTTTCACATATAAAAATTTAAAGAGAGCATAACCTCTGACTCTGAAGTGTACTGCGAAGGCTGAAATTGTGGATTCCGTAAGATATGACTGGAAGGACAGAGAATTCTACTGAGTGATTTACTGGCTGGCTGCCGTACTCTGAATTGCTGCCTGTCAATGTCACATGGGGCACCTTTCAGATAGCATATTCTTTCAAGCAAGCCCATAAAAGGTGGCAGATATCAAGAGAGTAAAAGAGTACTTGTGTTAATGCTTGAGAGCATTTACACTGACAGCTAAAAAAAGAGAATACTCTTAGTCATTGCTTCTGTAGGTAGCAGAACAAAATGATCACATTCACTCCATCCCCCCATAACCAGCTGTGATTTGTATTTTGAATCTAGGAAATGCATATGTTTATGTCCCTTGGAGTTTGAAAGAATTTTAGTTTTCTACCATGTAAACTGCATTTTGGAGTTGCAGGAGTTTCTTCTCATGAAAAGGTTTTTAATTCTAATGCTCTCTTTCTATCTGTGATGTTTTCAAGCCTTTTCACCATAGACTTACAAGTTATAAAATTAATTTATGGTCTTGGAAGGAAAGGAAACAGCAAAGAATTGGATGCTAAGACACAATAGTATGCGAAAAATTTCTCTCTGCATATTACTCTCCTCAAGAACCATCAACATTGCACTACTGTTGTATAGAAATTTATGACAAACATGGTCAACCTAAGAAACAAATTAGAATTTAAATCTTCTCATTATTCTAAAGAGAAATGTCTTTTCACTAAAGGTAATAGAAGCCCATATCTCCTTTACAGTCCATTTAAGTTACCAGATTTCAGATGAGAAACTTGACTTGTACAAGAGAAATCATTGTACTGTGGGCCATAATTGTATTTTTATTGTGTCTGTCATACTAGGCAATAGTGAATATTTATGCATATTTATGTAAATTAAAAAAAAAAAAAAAGAAGAAATTATTTGGGAGCCAAAGAAAGCAAAACAATAAAAGAAAAATATTTAGAAGAGTAAAACAAGAGTCCACATTAAAAAAAATAATCAGAGGAAGAGGAAGTTCTCTTCTTAAACCTTTTAAATGAACCTTAAACCAGCAATGCATAGGTTATTTAGCCTGTATAGCTATCTGGGGTTATCGTGCTCCAGTCATCCTTTCCTGTCTTTTCCATATCCGTAGCAGTGCCATGCATCAGTCCTTCATTCAGGCATCTGCAGAGGCCTTTGCAAGAGCGAGAAGTTAGGTTCCTGAACCTTGCAAGGCTGCAGGTCTTGGGTCCATGGTATGCCATGCAGCTCACTCCTGGCTGAGGCTGCTCCATCCACCATCACATATGTATCCAGTGTGAATGAAAATGCTTAATGCATTAAAGCACATATGAAGCCACACTGTTGTTAAAGTGCAGAGGTGAACCTTTTTGCAGCTACCCCTGTTAAAGAAACTAGCAGCTATATGTTTAAAGTAGCTATAGTTTCTGAATTGTCTTCTATGAGCAGAAATACCAGAAGTGTGTGTGTTCACAAAATAAGTTCAGATTGGTTTTCCTCTCGTCTGTTGCTAAGTAGTTTGTTTTTTTTTTTTTTTTAAATGGTTCAAAATTTAAATAATTTCTATGTCTTATTTGTTTTTATGATATCAATGCAGCTATAACTCCCCAGGAATCAAGAGGATTTGATAAACAAGGATGGCTGCCTGCAGGCCTGTTGGTTGTTTTGTCAGAGAATACAGTATCATCTTGGCAGCACATGTTCCATTTATTTATTTCCACAGTCAGTGCTTGAACTGACTGAAAGATAGTTTAGGCTATCTGTGTGAAAACAATCTCTAACATTGTGAAAGAAGAATAATATAAAGATGCTGGTGGATTAAGAAAGAGAAGGATCAGTCTCTGATGGCACAGAAGTACATCATTAGAATGTGTAGCCTGTGTAGCCACCCACATCTGATGTAGTATTAAGGAATGAATAAGTGAAAAATGGTAGTGTAGTGCAAGTTCAGCTCCTTTATTGTACTCGGTCCCTAAATAAGCCAAGTTTTAGCTACAAAATCATCTTTTCATCTGCTCTCTAGAAATTACCATTATAGGTAAAGATCACTGGGATTTTGGCTATACAGTTTGTTTTAAAAATATTTGGATATTAAACCTTCAGTAGACAGCCCTGGTGCAGTCCTGCTGGATAACGGGAACGGAATGCTCACACTCTGAGGGATGAGGTAGGAAAAAGTTTTTTTATTGAAATGGTGTCTGGCTTATACAGGATCGCTAGGGAAGGTTCTGGAACGGGGTGGAACTTGGGAGGGGTTTAGGGAAAAGCCTGAGAGGAGTTTGCCATACAAGACAAAAGCCTCCAAAACTGGGAACACAGAGGCAGGTATATACCACATATGGAAATGCTACCCTGCTGCAAGCAGGGACCAATCAGGGGTGGGTTACAAGCCATTTGAGGGATGGAAAATTCCAGCAGGGACACGCAGTAAAACAAAGGAAAAGACATATAACATGATAAAATCCTCAAACTGGGTACAGTCGTTAAACTCCAAAGAGTCCTTAAACATAGCAGCAGTCCACATAAATGCAGAATGTAGTTCTCCAGAGCTCAAGCAGTCACAGATCTGCATTGTTTAAGCTGTTCTTCCACAGCTGGTATCTCTCGTCTCCTCCAACACCCTGGGAATCGCAGAGGTGGGAAGAGCAAAAATTTAATCGATACATATGAAATATGTGCAACAGTCTGCACATCTTAAAGCTAACTTGCTTCGCTTCAGTATTAAGTTGTGTGTGTTCATTAGCTCTTGAGATGGAGAAAACCAATGATGTAATATCATTTAATTAGAAGTTGTATACTACTAATACAAAAAAATTGTGTTGATAACACCCTGAAGCAACATTTCATTCTATTCTTGATAAAAGTCAAATGAATAGATGTCCGTGGAAGTTAGTTGAAATAAAAATGAAACAAGTAATGAACTGGGAAAATAGTGAAGATCATTGAGGATATGAAATGCACTACTGAAAATAAGCAAAGTATTAATGTTGCTATTTATTTAAACAGCACATTAACTAGTGAGTAATTATTAACATTATTTTTCCTAATTATTATGAGGAAGCCATATTCAAGGAGAGCTTTGTTTAACTATATTCTGTCAATATCTTGTTAATGTACTACTGGGCTAAACTATCTTCTGGATGAGACATCACATGTTCTGTCAAGAGGGAGGCCATCTTACAGAGTCCTTTTCTGTCCAGTTTCTAGTCTGACTGTATAAATATGCAATATTTCTGAGCCATTCTGTAATAAAAGTGCAATGACTTTCACGAGTCTTTTTTTCTCTGTGTTGTCTTTTTTACACACTGTACAGAAAATCTACCCAAAAGAAGGAAGGCAAAAGAGAAAAAAAAAATAATTCATACTGGCAGAGGACCATTATGTACACAGTTATTGTAAATATATTGAGAAGCTAGGTTTTGTTTCAGCTTTTGGAAAAACTTTTCCTGATTTATAGATGTAGCAAGGAATTATGAAAATACAAATAGATTAAGTAATAACCATAAACCAATTACTTTTTTCTTTATTTAAAACATTTTGTTGTATTCAGAATTTGAAGTATTTGGCTGCATTTATAATGGGTTCCATTGTGCTATGATGCTTTTCCAAATACCAGTTAACTGCATGTTTTTTATACACTGCCAAAAAGAGCAACTACATTTGGTTCTTTATTTATTTTTCTTGGGAAGTAATGTGTCTTGAATGTTCCTCATTTAAGAAGCTGTCCATGTAAGTCACAGCTGTGGCTTCACAGATTAGAGGCAGTGATTGGTCTTTAATAAGCAGTCTTATCTTATGAAGCTGTCCTAAACATAGCTACAACAGCTTTTTTCAACACATAAAAAAAGTAACAAGGTTTTCAGACCTGTTATGTGCTTGCAGCTTTTGTTTATTTCTGAAGAATCTGCAAGTGCCCTAAATTGAAAGTAATCATATATGTGGTTAAATACGTTTAGCAATAGAAACAAAAATAAAAACAATATGAAAACTATTTGCAGTGAGTTGTTCCTAAATGGATGTCATGTGCCCACCAAGCTGCTCTACCACACCACCTCCCCAACTGGACAGAGGAGAGAAAATACAATCAAAGGCTTGTGGGTCAAGTTAAGGACAGGGAGAGATCATTCAAAGAAATATTCTCATGGGCAAAACAGACTCGACTTAGGAAACTTAAGTGGATTTACTACCAATCAAATCAGAGCAGGGTAATGAGAAATAAATTTTAAAACAACTTCCCCCACCCCTCCCTTCTTCCTGGGCTTAATTTCACTCCCAGTTTTTCTGCTTCCTCTCCATGCATGCACAGGGGCACAGAGAACAGGGTCTGTGGTCAGTTCATCACATGCTGTCCCTGATGCATCTTCCTCCTTACACTCTTCACCTGCTCCAGCCTGGAGTCTCATCCACATGCAGGCATCCTCCAGGACCTTCAGCAAGGGTCCTTCCCACAGTCTGCAGTTCTTCAGTCTATTCCACAGTGGATTTCTTCTACATGGAGCAGTCCCTCAGGAACAGCCTGCTCCAGCATGGGTTTCCCACAGTGTCAGCCCTAGCAGCAAACCCACTCTAGCATGCGTACCTCTCTCCACAAGGCTACAACCTCCTCAAGACACAGTTGGCCTTGTATGTGCCAGGGCACACTGTTGACTTATATTGAACTTGCCTGAAGAATAACAAATTAGAATCATATATAGAATTTATACATAGAAATTTAAAAATATAGAGATTTATGCATAAGAAGGCTGAAGAACTGTAAAG
This sequence comes from Scytalopus superciliaris, assembly GCA_013400415.1. NCBI lineage: Eukaryota > Metazoa > Chordata > Aves > Passeriformes > Rhinocryptidae > Scytalopus > Scytalopus superciliaris. The sequence continues at coordinate 21,821 of VXBX01002782.1, forward strand.
CTGAAATTAATTTTGATCTATACTGCAAAAGACTTTAATCTTTGCTTTAACGTTTGAGAATCTATCAACACTTTTTATACAGCAATATTATGATATACAAGTGTGATCTTAAATGACTACCTTAGCTTGCAATTTGAAGCAGTTATCTTCAAAAACAATTCTCCACCAGATGTCATTTTCATGCAATCTGCAAAGTACATCAGAACAAAAGTAATATTATTTTAGATTTAGCAAAGCACTGTGTGCTAAAGTAAACATTACAAAACTGGAGCTGTCAGCTAAACTAAGGTAATACATACAAACAGTCATGTGTATATGTTAAGTAAATAACAAAAGGCTGACTAAGCTTTGTGAATGACTGCCTGTGTCTTTGTTGTGGTTTTCCATCAAGGAAGTGGAACAAATTTAAAACTCCCTTTTTATTCCCCACTCCCTCACCCCCACCCTCCCCCACAGTGAGATATCTAGTTTTCTACTCAACTACAAATTAATTTGTGGTTTAACATACAAGTTTCTCTTAGATCTTCACATTTGTATACATCACAATAAAGTACAACTCCATTTCAAAGCCACCATTTAAAAGAAAATTCAATAAATTTTTTTTGCAGTAAAATAACACAAATTTAACTAAACTCATTCAGAACTCTTAAGTTTCCATTGAGCTAGACACTTGAAATTTAATTTCTCTTCCCTTTTTTTCCAAGTTGATATATAAAGGATAAATAAAAATTTTGTTTCTTATATATCAAAGATTGACATCCAATAAAATATCATTAGCAGTTCTTGCAGTACGACAAGAGTATCTCAAACAATGTCGCATCCAACATGGACAATTCAATGGGATTTATTCTGTCTGCATGTGTGGTTAAGGGCACTTACATTCCAAAAATGGACATAGAAGATGATAGTTTATTTCTGTATGTTCTTACTATATGTCTCAAAAAAAGTCCCATAGTAAGATTTAGTAAGGTGAACGGGTGAGGGAAAGAAAATTATTTCATTCTATGGTGGGGGTGGTTGTTTTATTTCCAGTGAAATAATTTCTGTAAAGTAAAATTTCTGTCTGATGTCCTTAATTTTGGAAACACTGATATAAATTTAAAATTACAAATCCTGCTCTCCTCGCAAGGGGCTCTAAGCCATTACACACCAGTTCAACAACGCATTAGACATTTTCAATCAGCTGTGTGTGTCTACACTGGCACTCAGTTCATGTCTTTTTTCTTCAGACCTTCATTTCTTATGTAAGTACAAAATTTTCACTTATTTCAGTTAACTACACACCTCAGTGCTTTGAAGAATCAAAAGCTCTTAAGGAGCTCTCTTTTTCCTTAGTTCTAATTTTTTTTGCGTGAATAGCTTCAGTAATTTTATGCCTGTAAACTTAGAGGTCTGCAAACCCAGTGATTTTTTAAAAGCTTTCTAAAAATATTCTGAAGTACCATTTGTAATTGGAATTCAGTGTACAAAGAAATTAATCTAAGTGCTTTGAACTGTTAGTGCAATGTTTGTTATACAGAAGTTTTAGCTGCTCATCTACTGTCTGTGATGAAATTTTTCTTTTTGATCTCCACAAACTAATCTTACTGGTTTGTTTTAAATTTAGAAATCATAAGGGCTAAGCTGTTTGAAATATTATTTATAAATGCCAGAAGAGCAACATAATAATTTTATAACACTTCAAGACATTCGTATTTTATTTTTACCGCAGTGAATAAAACAAGTCATAAATGACCACAATCCCATAGGCACAAAACCAGTGAATCAGGGCTGGGAGATGACTGTCAAATACACTGTCAGCTGTAGACACAGAGAGTAACAGTAATACAACTGTGTAACACGCAGTTGCCAACAATTATACTCTTAGAGCTCAACAAGCACTTTTTGGGCCCCTCTTGCACATTTTCTGAACTGCTTTGAGCAGCTCAGGAAACAGCACCGTAAAAGTCTGTTGAGAAAGATCTGTGTACAGATGGATTTTGTTTTCCAAATGCATTTTCAAAATGCTAGTAGAACTTAAAAAAAAGATCTAGTGAAATTAGAAAGCATGTATTAGAATAACTTGAGGTTCACATAGTGTTCTTTTAAATTCAGAGGGTTCACAGTTCATTCAAAAGAATACTTCATGGTGGGCTCTGGTCTAGAGGACCCATGTGATGGTGGGTATGGGAACAAGCAGAATAGACAGTAGCTAGACCAATCTGTTGCTACTAAAAACCACAAATGTGTGGAACCATGCTCTAAACAATGCCACAGGCAGCTGAGCTCCCTGTTTACATATTCACTAGTATGTGAAACAGGGAACACGCTTCATTATCCACCGCATAGATATCCATTGCTCTGAAATATACAGCACAAAACATTATTGCAAATTATGTTTTCTATGGAGGCAATAAAAGTCAAATATTCTGCTTTCAAATTACTTCTAAAAGACACAATATCTAAATATTTTATCCGAGTGTCTGATAAATGCTTCTTCAGCAATATGATGCACTTTCTTCCTTATAAATATGCTAAAGAAATTTCCATACTATGAAAATGTGAACTATTCAGAAACATTCATATCCATTTGATAAAAAACCATAATACTTTGAAAACATCTAAAACTAAGAAGCTTGTATAAACAGGATAAGGATACTTTGACAATTTTGTAATATCCTCTAAAAACAATGGGAAGTGGGAAATTACTACTTTTTTAAAAAAACAAAACCAAAGATGGAAAATTCCAGATCAGCTTTCTATACCCTTGGGAATCAAGGGAATAGAAGCAGATACTTCTACTTTAAGTAGCATCAGCTGAATTGTCTCATTAAGATGAATCAATTATTGAGTGTGTGTTCTTCTAAGTAAGCATTTTAGTGGAAATGAGTCACCAGCTTCTGCTTATATTAGCAACTCTAGGTAAGCTCCAAATCAGAATGCATCTTATTGCCATTTACTAGTTATACAGAAGCAAAAATCACGTACTGCTTGCTGTATAGTAGATTTCTGTTCTATATTTTTTACCTTGGTAAAACAGCACACACCTCTTGGTGGTGAAGAGGCAACTTAAGGTTACAATTTAACACACTTTTTATGTCAGGAAATCTGATATTGCCACCAAAAGAAGTAATCTATATCTTCACATAGTTGCAGCCATTTTTTCTGGAGTCTTTAACTATAGTTCTATAGTCAAACAGTGAATTCATGCTTGTCTAGATAAATCCAACAATATTTGTGTATAGTCCCTCTATGTGCATATAGATTTTTAAAGGTACATATATTTAAAAGTCCATTTCAGTCCTAATCAATTTACAGCTTTGTTCATTTCCCAGACAGTACCAAGTCCTACATAGCACAGAAGCAGAAAAGACCAGAAAGAATCTCAGAGGAGGACAATGAAAGTGTGGACTTCAGTCATTTCAATTTGTAGATGAAACTCTAGGAAACATAGTTAGAAAATACTGTTAAAAAAATTATCAGGCAGTAACAACTTCTGTCGAAGAAACTGACATGTTATAACATATACAAAATAATTACTTCAAGTGTTCCAAAGAAATAGTAAAATTTTATTATCATAAAATATTTTTAATTTAATTCAAACTGGCATTAAACAAAGCAGTCTTTTTAATGACTGAATTAAACTGGTTGCTCCCAGTCAGAACTATCTATAAGATTTTTGGACTGGTACATTTTACCTCACTTCTACATAGAGATTGAAAGTGAGAAGAAGGAAAAAAGGCTTGACTATTTTTGTTTTCCTTGACTCTAAACGACTTGGCAACCTATTTTAATTAATGGAATACACTGAAATCAGGAAAAATATTCCCAGCATATACAGCAGAGGCTACAGCTTCTCAGTGTTGGTATGACACAGTGAATGTGTCATTCACTGAAGGGTTTGCCTTCAAAATTTCAGAAGCATACACTGAAAAATAAAAGACAAATTATTTTGATCCATTTTCATTAGAACTACAGTTGGTTAATGACTTTTTTCTAACATCCTGTAATGTCTTTTATCACAACATCATAAGCAAAAAGGCATTTCTTTTTGTGGTATGATTGTGAATATCAAGCCAAAACAATGTGGTTGTTTTGCATAGCTTCTGAGTAGTTAAAATTAATCTATATTGTATTTTAGACCTTTTTAGACTTCGCATATAATTTTTAGCACAGTTTTAGTCAGATATTAATTTGTTCCTGACAAATTTAATAAGAGCTGTGTTTGCTTTCATAATTCTTGCATTCAGTCCACTATCTCCAGACTGTCTTGATTTCAGAATACAAGAATTAAAGCATGTACCTAAGTTTTAGTAAGAGACAGTCAGACCCCGAGTTTTGTATCGGTGGATGGACACACTCTTCAAAATTAGGTCAAAAAATAAAAGCACTAGAACAATCATCATTTCCAATGGTTTGATTTCTAACTTCTGCAGGTCTGACTTCCTGCAGATTTTGGGAACTTTGCAGGTTTGGAAGAATGCTTGAAAACAGGGACCTTTGCAGGTTACCAAGCGTACTTGTGCCCTAGCGAGTAACATTGCAGCAGGAATGAAAAAACAAGGCATGGGGAAGGGCAGCAATGTTTGAGAGAGAGAACTACTATATAATTCAGGGTTTGCAGGGTTTTTTTGGTGTTATGCTTATTTATTTGATAATCTTGTTTGTCCTTGATATGCTAGAGCAAAATAATGGCAGTGTCAGCTTTTCCCTGTGCAGCCACCATTACTGAACACTTCCACAAGAAGAAACTCTAGGGATGTAACAGCTTCGCCTGATGTATTTTCCTGCATGTCCATGGAGAGAGCTGGCTTTGGAAACCAGTTTAGAGATGATTAAAAGCCATTTTGACTCTCTTCAGGAAATATATGAGAAAAAGCTGGTGCCTCCTGGGAAGAAAGTTTGAAGTACTTACAGGAATGTGTCAGAAAGGAAGGTCAGTCCTGACAGGAAGCACGTATTCATTAGCAGATATTTTCAAAAAGACATTAAAAAGAAAAAAAAAAAATCCAAGTGAATCAATAAGTTAAAATACCTGTAATTCAGTCCTATCACCAGTCAGTATTCCAGTTAAACATCTGTGAAAAGTGGTGGGTGTACAAAATTAGAAATAAACATTAAACAGCAAGACGATACTGTGCAGGATTTGGAGGAAACACATAAAAGTATACAGATGCCATTCACTGAGCAGAAGGTTGTTACAGATGCTTCAGATTTATTTCAGATTTATTCACACCCTCTGTGACAGGGCAAAAGATTTCAACCCATTTTCTATCATCTTCTACACCCTGAGCTTACTCCATAAAATATTTGAGATTTACCATTGTGGAGGTGGTTGGACTGGTAGGACCTGGAAGGACTTTGCCAGTACTGGAATCAGAGGCCATGATGAAGGACATATCTCGTGTCTTTGTTCCAGATGCAGGTGCCCAGGTGTTTGTGGCAGAAGCAGCAGCAGCAGCACTGGGGCAGCTGCTTATGCTGCCCCACCCAGACACAACTGGTTCCAGCAGCCCCACCGCAGAGCATGGCTGAGCACCTCAGCCAAGATAGGGACACCTGGAAGAGTGGAGACCCCCTTTGCACACGACCCAGGGCTGGCACAGCAAACAGAAGGAAAGACAAAACCTTTCATACTGAAGCAAATGGGTTTGTTGAATCTCGGACTGGTTACACTGAAGTATAAAAATAGATTTTCCTTATCAGAAATAATACTATGTAGTGAATAGTATTTCTGAACTAGATTTTAGAGTGTTTTTTGTCTCTTTCTTATGTTGGAATAAAGGATCATATTTTAAGAACAAAATAAGATCAAAGAGTAATTGAAATCACGGGTTGAAACAGCTGTGAAATACAGTCCTTGCATGGTGCAGGTTGATTCACCTGTTGGTACCTGCTGAGCAACCATGCAGTGCTGAGGGCTGAGAAGACACCAGGCTTACCCTCACCTGTGTAACTACTGAAGGATTCAGACAAAATGAACAGAATGAAAAAAGAACTAAAATAAATTTTTCATATTATCCTGCATATTTTCTAGAGGCTTTCAAATAGAGCAAAAACCGATATAATTTTACAGACTGTTTTCCTTTATTTTTCAAAAATTGTTCATGGGACTTCAGAATGTATTGTGAATGAGAGATTATAAAAAATAAAACATATTCAAATAATTGTTTTTCTGCTCTAGCAATTGGATGGGCTAGGATAGAAAACTGTGTCTAAACTCAGTTATTTAAAATTAAAATTTAATTTCTAATGTTAAAAAGAAACCACTATTGTACAAAACCAGGAAAATACTGAAGAGAGGCAGTCACCTGTTATCTAAAAGATAAGAGAACAACAAACAGCTTAATCAAAGCGCACAGCAGGATAAATGTTAATATAAGTTAGAAACTGGAGTATGTCTACAATGCAACCAGTTCCTTTGTGAAATAGTCATTAAAAGCAAATTAATAATTTAATTAATTAATATCCTATCTTTATAAGGCGTAGCTGTTTTCTACTGGAGAATATTGGCACTTATTTATAGAAGTCTTCTTGCTTAATATAACCAGTAGAAAGAGATTTCAAGAAAGGTTTTAAACAAGTTTACGTACCATTGCTCAACCTCAGTAATATAATTTTGCTGATTTGTACATTATAACAGTATTCCATTTTTGGTCATCCTGGAAATAAGGACATCACAGTATGGCATTATATCAACAAAACCCAACCTTGTCATTCACAGCTTGATGGCATGTGGCACCTTCCATAACTTAATCCAGAAGTCAGTTTCCTCCTGTAACAGCTGTGTTTGTGTTTTATATATATATGTGTATATATATATATATAAAATAGATGTCTCTATCCCTTCTTTAGTACTGACAGATACTTACCTTAGGCCTGACCCTGAAAATGTGCAATGCAGCGTTTTCAAGACTTCAGCCTTTGAATTTTCATTGCACCTTAGGACCCAATTTTTGTCTAATATGCAGTTTTGATAGTTGCTATACTTGTTAATTTCCATAAAGCTTGCTATATTTTTAGACTGCAAGTATTTTAGAAGGTAGATACAATTGCTAGTTTACTTCATCCTACTTCTTTATCTTGGAATAGTTTTATTGCACTGAGATTGTTGCACTTTAAGACTTTCTTAAGAACCAGGACTTGGTGCTACATTCTTCCTTCTTTGTTGGAGTATGCAGAGGGGATGGCAGGCAAAGCAAGCATCACTCATGTCTCAAACTTCTATTTCCACTGCCTCTTGCCTCTCTTCATTAGCTGAGGAGCTTCATGAAACGAATTCTGAAAATACTGTTTTTAAAGGTATCCTGATCATTTACACTTACCAAGCTGTAGTCAAACCTTTAGTCCATGGATTAGATTGCTTTTTTTTCCTGTGCAAAACTATATTAATTTTACAAATAATACTTGAAGGACAATGTTCCAATTTTTTATCTTTACTATTTATTGTGTCTTGCCTTTTGTTTAACATTTATCCCACTATATACTTTATTCTTCCTTTTAGTTGGGGGTACTGGACACAGATGAAAACACAATAACAAAAATATTTTGCTTGGTACATTGATATCTACTACCTGTGACTGAGAACAAATCATTTAATTAGAATATGCATTGCTTTGGCATTGAAATGGAAAAAAAATTATATGGAACACAGTGGAAAGGGACTGCAGAAATATTATTTTTTCCTTTCAAAGTGTGGGGGTTTTTTATCTCTGTTGAATGGATGGCCATGAAAATAACACCAGGGTTGAGAATGGAATGCAGGCTGACTAAAATTGATGGGGGTTAAGATGTGGCTCACAATTCAGATATCTCAACATGTCTATTAAGAAGCTGCCACTACAACTAACCCTTATTTTATAACTTACTCTTCACCAGTGTTCACAACCAAAAACTAAGTCATGGACAGTAAATAATGGGTAAGGATCAGAACTGGGCAGTCATAATTACTTGGGTTTCTGGCCTCCACACAAAGGATGGAAACAACATGTAGGGATCGAACCAGCTGCCACCAGAAGTGATCCTTTGTGATAAGCACTCCAGACTGGCATTTCTCCCAGATGTGGTGGTGCATGCCCCACACCCCCTTCTTCCTCAGGGCTGCTCAATGACCTCAGTAACTCTCAGCAGACCCTAAACCTTGTGTAAGGAGATGGGAGGTGAAGTGGCCCTTGGCCATACCAGGAACTCTCGTATGGTTAAGGTGGGAGTGCACTGAGCACACCAGGGACACCTGTTGCCTTACCAAGAAGGGGAACAAGAAAAAAACAATCATGACCTGACAGCCTTGGAACATTACTCACCTGAATCTTAGCCCCAGTGCAATGGTACCATCGATACTGTCCTTTTGAATAATTTCAGCAATTACCAATTCGAGTTTTGGCCAGAATGGAAATTGATTGATGACTACAGTCAATCATGTCATGACCTTGTGAACAGCAGTTCTAGCACCTCCCTCTGAGAAGGAGACCTCTCCAAGCTTGCAAATCCTCAAGTTTGCAACCATCAATGAAAGCTGACAGGGCCTGAGTCAGTATCCCTCCTCCTGAAGGAGGCTCAACCCTTGCCCGTTGAGAAGAAGCAAAGGCATCTGATATATTTCACTGAACTTGAGAGGAGTTTTCAACAGATATCTTTGCGTATATGTATTTGTGTCTGTGTGTATGCATGCATGAATTGATTGAAACACCCTATAGATAATTGAGTTTCTTGCTGTGATTATAATTAATCCTATTGGATCACTTATAAATGTTGAATTAGTCAGTTATTGAGTACTGCTAAATCATTTAGATATAAACTCTTGACCAAGCCCGAGTTTGGATTTAGCTGCACCTGGACTCCACTGAGAGTTTAGAAAGCAAGTCTTGACAGGTAATACTCTGAATCTTGCTAGTCAAAGTGAGGTACCCTTGTCCTTTTGCATCCCCAGTCTCTGTGCAAATGATTTTAAATTGATTCCAATGCAATTTTCTTCCACATTTCACTATGTAGTAATAGAGTGAATCTTGTCATTGAACTTTGTTAAGTTGTGCTTTCACAAATTTTTATTAAAACCTGCTTTTGCTAATGCCTTTGACAGTGATTCTTTGAGTAGCTTAAGCCACTCATTCGCAACACCAAGCAACATGTCAAGAAATCCCTTATTAAAAAAACAGTGGGAGTTCTTTTGGTTTTAAGGGTTGCAATAAGTTTTAGTGTTGGTCTACTAAAGTAACATGGACAATTTGGCTGGTAAGGATAATGAGCCAACAACTGGAAAAAACCCAAACTGTTTCATCAATTTATATTTCCTTAATCATATGTAAAGAAAAATAATGTGCTCTTAAATTATGTGTATGAGCAGAAAAACTGTTCGGAATCCATCCAGAAGCAGCATTACATGAGAATCCAAGCTTTTAAGGGAGACTCAACCATTTCTTGCCACAGCATTATTCATCTGTTGCAATGAAATGTTGCAGAACCTGAAAGCCTTTAACAGAGAGTCTTGTCCTCAATTGAAATCTTTAGAATGACTTAGCAATGCATAATAATAATGCCTTATATGTTAATATCAAAGTAGCGTATCTAAAAGATTGTTTATTACATACCATCTCCACTAAGGTTAAATAGCTGATTGTTTAAATTCATTTCTATTTAGTCCTTCATATCAAGCTGGAATAAAGCTCATTGGATTGTTTAGTGCTAGTTCCTTTCTTGCCTTACTTTTTTAGTTTTAGTCGCTATTCTTGCTTTTTATGCTCTGTACATTTCTGGTTTAGTTCTTAAATCAGAATACTGCCATGAGATCATCAAATATATGAACTTCCCATGAAATGAAAGATTACTGCCAGCTATACAATATTTTGCAATCATTTGTTTTGTCGTTTTATTGTTTTCAGCCTCACTTGAGTGTCTGCCCTTGGCACATTAAGGAGTGGGGCAACTATTTGACACAATTCTAAGTAGAATCTCCTGTTTAAGACACAGGACCTCACTTTCTACAGTGATAAGCACAAATATGCTGCTTTGCCAACAATTTAAGGAAGAAAAAAAAAAAGGCTAGAATTTTTTAGCATATATTCTTTATCAGATAATTACTGCAAATGTATCAAGTAGATAGACTTATAAATTCTGTTTCCCTACTATTCTGAATGCATATGCACTTCATGAAAAAATAAATTAACTTCCTATCTTAAAAGAATTTGGTGTTTGAAATTGTAGTTTGAAGGGATTGTTTGATTATTTCTTTTGTATGCACCAGTTTATAAACCTGTCTGTCTCCTGAGATATAGCTTGAGGACGGAAGGGCATTCATTCTTTATCATAGAAATAAAAATTAAATGAACGTGTGGGGCCAAAGGTCACAAAATATCGCTGAGTGGCAGTTAAGGTCTTGAGATTAGTAGGGGGCTTTTTGAAGCTGCCACTGGTATCCACCTCTTCCTGCGGAGACTTCAAAGGACACAATTTCTTTCCCCTACAGTTCTGCATTGTATTCACAAGTACTGAAGAAAGAAATGAATAGTGCTTTATTGAACTTTAGGCTGATCATGTGAAGTTGGCAAGTAGTTAATATTTCCTAACATTGTAATCTGATAGACAAAACCCAGAGGAGTAAATAAGGAACCCAGCAAGGAGAAAAAAATCTTCAGTCCTAATTTTTAGTGATGGGTAAATGGGGCCTAACTATTTTTGTGATCAAACAAGCAAAATCCTTCCCTCTTTATTTATTATTTCATAGGCTACAATGTTATTAAAGCTTGTCTGCATTGAAGATAAGGTATTTAATGGCTTGTCAAAGTATGAGATTTTTAAAAACATATACTAAAATCAAAGGTATTTTGGGACTACTAATCTAAATACTTAACAAATACAGATTTCTTTAACATTCTCAGCTATTGTCACCTTATTTGTCCAGCATATACAGGGACCTTGTCCTGTTTTTATTTTTTTTGGACCAGTTTGTGAGACCATACATACCAGGTCACATAAAGACTGAGGGGGCCTTGGCCACATGACAGAGACAATGTTGTGGCTCAACCCTGCTGTAGGACAGCGTAACTTCTTGCTAAGTTCCTCTGAGCAAGCAGCCCCAGATGCAGATCTTTCTGCTGCTCTGTGATCCCACAGAAACAGAAGCAGCAGGTCAGCAGATCATAGAATCATTCAAGTTGTAAAGGATCTCCAAGACCATCGAGTCCAATGTTTGACCCAACACCACCATGTCAACTAAACCATAGCACCGATTGTCAGATCCAGTCATTTCTTGAACACTTGGTGACTCCACCACTTCCCTGGGAAGCATGTTGCAATGACTGACCACGCTTTCCATAGGGAAGTCCTTCCTGATGTCCAACCTGAATCTCTAGGCAAGGCAGCCTAGAACTGAATACAACAGTTGAGGTGGCCTTCTCGGTCACCTGAGCACACTACTGGCTCATGTTCTGTTGGCTGTCAACATGCATCCCCTAGTCCTTTTCTGCCAGGCACCTTCCCAGACACTCTTCCCCAAGCCTGCAAGACTGCATGAGGTTGTTGTGTTCTAAGTGCAGGACCTGGCACTTTGTGGTGTTGAGCCAGGTCAGCACACTAAGCAACTGTTACTACAGTTCATAATCCTCCTTTTCTGTGCAGAGGCATCATGACTGGGGAAGGAGAATCCCAAACATAACATGCAGGAGTGACCTGGTCAGAGTCCTTCTGGCTCTACCAACTCTCTGCATCTGGCCAGGAGCTCCCACTGCTGTCTGCACTGCTGCCTTTGTAAAATGACAATGACCGCAGCCTTCTATGCACTTTGCCTTAAGATGTGTGAATAAAAGCTTAAAGCAGCACTATTGGTTCACAGGTAACTAAAACTCATTCACACGCATGTTCTTTTCAAGGCAGTAGTTTTCTTTCCTTGACTGCATTAGAAGGATATTCCATGACTTTCCAAACCAATTTCGGAGATTATCAAAGTGCAGAACACAGCTCACTTGCCCATTTTGAGGTAGAACCCTCCTGAGTAGGTGCAGTTCCAGGAGGTGACATTCACCCCAGCTCAACTGACAGAAAGGCACCCACCTATCTTGGCAGTTGCTGGGCAAGTTGACATTGAAAATTCATCGTCCTCCTTTTGTTTCATCAATATAATCATGACTGCAAAGCCCATGGAACAGGCCCAAATTCTTTGCACATAAAGAGTTTGAGATGTTTAAAATGCTGTCTCTTTGAGTCAAAAGAGAGAGGCAGGCACCTCCAAAATTGGTTTCAGTTTGCTTAAGATACACACGAAGAGGTTTATCCTCCTCTTGATCAGCTGGAGGAAGATACAAAACCTTGACATATTCTGCATTCTTTTTATGCTGCAGAAAAACTTGTATTTGTCTATAGATAGAGCAACTGCATTAGATGGTAACGAGAAACATTTACTAGTACACTAGTAATGTGAGTCCAAACTGCTATAAAACTATAACTTTTCTATATATATGCAAGAAATCTTTTTCTTTTTTTTTCTCCCCTAAAATGTGAGCACGAATCATACAGGAAGTTATGCAAAATAGCATAAATTAGGCAAATAGCATTTTTTGAAGTCTTGAATTAAGAGCTATGCTCTGGAGTATGCAGCACACACACTGAATGCTTGATGACAGAAAAATACTTTATATTCAGATTGTATTCCAACAATGTCCATTTGTGTTGCTCTTTTCTGACCATCAGAAAATGACTCACTGATCTTCAGTACACCACTACCTCTGTTCTGTTTTGAAAATCCAGTCACACGGGATCAACTGAAAAATCTCATAATTAGGACTTGACATTAGTTTGACAGCTGGACCACACGGTGCGAGCATAGTGTAGTTGCTCTGACATTCTGAAATATAAAAACGCAAAGCCAACTGAGAAACCACGTGAAAGAAAGTTCACTGCCTTAAACTGCACATAGCACAGGACTTTGAAGCTCACAGCACAAGCTGAATTGAAATGTCTCCTCTGTGATGAAAATGTTGTACTGGCAGGCTTTTTGGTAGAAAGGTATAAGCTTCAAGTAAGAACCGTGTGTTATTCCCAGATTGTCTCTCTCAGATGGTAGCATATACCTTAAACTGAGGTCACAATTAATAAGTACAATCTCCTGTTGTAAAAAACCCTAAAACAAACAAACAAACGAAACCCCTTAATTTATTCCTTGAAGCTACAAATACTTCAACACATGTAAGAACATGTTGATCTGAAATAATCAGATCAGAGATATTACTTGACTGCACATTGCTTGTTAAGAGAAAACAGAACTTCACCTTTATGAGAAATTAGGAATTTCTGATTGTATTTAATAAAGAAGCCAATACCAGCTAGCATAGGTTAGTGCTGAATCAAGGAGAAAGTTCACAGCAATGGGTGGGGTGATGCTTGAACCATGCTGCCAAAATTCATGATTTTGAAGACTGCTTCCTATGGAAAGGAAACACGGGAAGTTAAATTTCTTTCAGAATTACAGGATTATTCCTCTCATAACAAATTAACTCATATAATTCATCATCCACGAAATATCTGAGTAGATGTGACATGTAATCTGTAAGAGATCTACCCATACTTTCAGATTCTGGAAGAAATGTATATTCCACATGCTGTCTGAAAGGAATATTTTAAAAAATCACTCCTAGGGTCAAGTCATTTGTGAGTAGTTACAGAGTGCTATGTCAAGGTATGAGCTTTCAATTTCCTCAGGTATTAAAGAGAGTGCCATATCAGCAAAATTGTAAATGGAAGCAAAATGCTTATCAGGCAGGGGGCAGTACCTTTCACTGAGCCAGATGCTAAATGGCCACTTTAACATAACTTTCCCCTTTTACTGTAAAAAAGGTACTGAGAAGAATTTCTGTGGTGAAATAAAGCAACTATCTGGCTGTTAAAGAATAAGTCACTGCAGAAATTAAAAAAAAAAAAAAAAAATTGGGAGTAAAAAAATCCCCAGAAAACACAATTTCTTTCCTCCATAATCACTGGTTAACCACCATCTGGTTCCCCTTATCCTGTGCTGTGTCCCTTCCCTCCCTCCAACCCCCATGAGTTTGTTTTATGAAGACCCTAAGAACTCATATTTCACCCTGAAGTTATTTATTTAAGAGATGTAAATATATTAGAGATTATTCCTTAAAGTCAGAACCACCAGCACACCTCAAGCACATCATTACCTCAACATGGTTTATTTTTCGTGTTCTCAATCATTAACTGGGTAATAACATGTACTCAATTTCTGTACATGTTTTACAAAGACTGGCTGTGAAATCATATCCTTTTGTATAAATATACATATCAATGTACAAAGTGTTTTCCCGAAAGTGTAAGCTAAACATTTTGTAATAGAAAGAGAGATGGATACAAAGGGAAAGCATATGGAGTCTGAAAAAACGTTCTTCTTCCTTTCCAAATATGTTTCAGCCTGAAGAGGATTATGGAGTAAAATGTGAAATTAGTTCCCCTCCAAGCCTAGACTCATTTGTGTGAAGAAAATCTGATGACCAATGTCTGTGGAAGAACCAGTCTTTTCTTAGGAAGACTGAAGCATCTATTAAATTTCAAGCCAGCCCTCATATGTCAAAATCAACTTTTAAAGCTAATTGACCCACTGATAAACAAAATTAATTTATTTTTCATTGTTATAATGTGTGTCCTTATTAAACTTCTGTAGATGTTTCTATCCGTACAAAAACATATTGGAAATTTTGAATTTGGTGAAGTGTAATTTTTGAAATGAGAAGGGGAAAGTGGCAACTCCCAAAAATGGATGCTAAGATGCTCTAGAAATATCTGGTTCCCCAGGGCATTGTTCCAGTATGAAGAAGAGTCTTCTGGTAAACACTGATAACCAGGGCAATACAATATAGCAAAGAGCACAGTTGCATATTAGAGATGTACCAGGAAGCTTGGAAGGGCCTGATTATGACCTGTGTGCAACTGCTGCATTGTTTTATTGTCTTATATTAGCCTGCTGTCTGGGACAGTTATAGTTCATGCCACTCATCACTTTCCCATACTTGCCTAGGCACACTTAAAATTTTGCTGTTATAGACAAATATTAAGGTCCCAGGAGAGGCCTGTGACAACAGACTAGTGTTGCTGATTAATGAAAGGTAAAGTCAGAATTCATAATTTTCTTGTATTTTTGTATATGTTCACAATTTGGGTAAACATTGACTGCATGTGAAAAGCAGGGGAATATTAATATCAACTTCAAGACAGTGAGAACAATGATGGGTAGGTGGACCATATACCCTGCAGCCCTAAAAAAAATCCTAATTTGTGGAAATCAGGAGACTAAACATGGCTGCTAAGGTCTCATCAGCTGGGCTCCCCATGCTTATTTTTTCCTGAGCTCCTACCATCTGTGTTTACCCCATCAGTCCTTTTCTGTTGCTAGAGCTGAGCCAATATTCACTTGCTCAGCACACTAAGAAAGGGCAGGCATAACAGAAATAACTAGAAACAGCTCATTTGTCTGCTTTCTTAGTGAATACCACAATTCCTCTTCATGACACATTTTATCCAACAAACATTCACAAGTTTCCACTTTTGGAGTTCAAAGGGTTATCTCACATTGAGGCAAGCTAGAAGAAATGAAATATTGGTGGTTGTTGTGTAGTAGATGATTCTAAGCAGGTCTCCATATGCCCATAAATACATTGTCTGGGTCAGAACTCAGCATTTTCAACTTGCTAAATCAAAAAAAGAGACCCATGAAAAACATGCTTTATTTAGTGTACTTTAGTGTCATTTAGAGAAGTCCATCCTTCTTAAAAACATTCTCATTCTCCTGTCATATGTGCACATACCTCATATAGACATGTTTTCTTGCTCTGCATAATCGGTCCCCCAGAGCAGATAGTTAATAGTGCAGTCTATATGGAAATCTATTCTGAGGTGGTCTCTGTGTAGCAGCCAATATTTCCTCTAGTTTGTAGTCTGTGGCTGTTTTTATATCTATTAGTATTGCTTTTCCAGGAGCAGACCACTTAATATTGCTGCTTTAAATCTGAAATGGCCATTGCAATTCTTACAGGAAGTTTTTTACTGTACACTAGAGGAAAGATTCACACTTGATTCTAGTTAGTATTGCAACAGCACAAAATGCCAACAAGATAAGATGAAGAACTGAGCTACTTAAGGACAGGCAAGATATTTACTTTATCTAATACTGGTCTTAATATTAGCCCAACAGAAGGCTAACAAATCAGTTTGATCTATTCCATTCTGCTTAATATTTTCCATTTCATAAATTTGTGCAAAGAATTTGAAATAAAATTGAAGTATTTCCTCTGCTCTGTGGCTTTATGACCAAGTAATAGAAAAGCTGTAGGAATCTCTATTAAAATGCTGACAGTTATTTTTTGTAATAGCATTGAATTATCTCTAAAACATTTAACCTAGGCAGGAAAAGAATATATCAAAATCAGATAAATTTTTGATCAGTTATATTCTGGAGAATTTGATCTCTGTGAAACTAGAACTTTCTCTGAAAGCTTGAGCAAAACCTATCTGTAAATGTGATTCTTTTCACTATAGTCCTCTCAATTACAACCCCAAAAGTAAAAGAATTTACATATTAATGTAACACAGTATTTATAAAACATTGTGCTCTTGAAGGACAAAATGTGACAGAGTAACAGAAATAAGCTTGTCTTGCAAACTGCTGGGAAGTACCGCTGTTGATCTGCTATGAGTATATTGTAGGCTTTGAAAGGCAGAAAATGACCCCTAAATAAGACAAGGGGAATGTATAATAATCACAATAACAAAGGCTGCTGAGAGGATAAGTCTGCACAAAATATTTAAAAGGTAACATGTAGGCTTCAAGAGAGCTGCCACCAAAATGAACAGACACCTATAAGAGATACCTGTAAATACTTAGAGCTTTTTTCTCTCCAGAACTGGGGAGGGGGGAAGAGCAGAGAACCTGAACATTTTGAGATAATCAAGGGAACACTACTTTTTTTGGCAATATGTACAAAGGAAATGGTCTACAGCAGCAATAACTAATGTTTTCAAAGATGACTGAATTCCCTTTTTCATCACGAACTATCCAGGTCTGAATTTAGAGGCTTATATTTTCTCCCAAGCTCTGGCACATGTAGCTTCATTGATTTATAGCCCTGCCACTCTTGGTGTTTGCCCTTCCTCTACATGGGAAATTTATCACGGCAGTGTTGGTGGACTCAAATTGTGTTGGCTTTTCAGCTGCTGCATCTTGCAGTCACTACCTTCACCTGAGCCATGCTCTTTGTCAGTAGTAGCTAGTACAGTGCACAGTGCACTACAGCAGAAGTAAATGCGTTGCAGTACAAGGAAATGTGAGCATTAAAACTCATTTCTCAGCAGTCTCTTCTGTTTCACAGCTGTACAAGCCAAGCATTAGCACATTTGATTTTCCTGCTATAACTAAGGGGCAGAGTGATGGGTCATGGCAACATCATAAAGTCTGCAACATTGCACAGCACCTTGTCTAAATCTCTCTTATGAAATTAGGTCAGAGGTCCAGGTATCTTACAGTAAATTGTGTGTGTTCACACCCGTGTGTTAATCAGTTTTTCAGCTTTAAATATTTTATTTTTTTTCTTCCACTAGTTCCTGACGTTTCAAAATCTAACCATGAAGAAAAAGTAATTTATTTGTTATCTCAGTTACTTTTGGGTATAGATACTTTATTGTTTCTACCTGTTACTCCTGTCAATATTTATTAGTTTTCCCTGTTCCTTTCTGCAACAGCAATAGATCAGTAAAAAGATTTTAGAAGCTGTTCTTTTATTGATTTTGATGATAAATAGACTAAAATTGAATTCAGCATGATCTGTTGATATTCATGTTCACTTAAAAATATTTACAGTGCTAAAATATTACTATGTGAATTGAATTAGTATACAATCATCATATATAATCTCACATAAAGTGTCTTAAAAGAGAAAAATATTTCCTTTTCTAGCAACAATGCAGTTACATTTTAACAGTTTAAGCTGTGATTGTTCTAGCTACTACGTATATTATTGACATGTATTTTTTTTTCAGTTTTTCAATTGTCTTCTCTTTTAGTTCTGTAAGTCAATATTTGTAATTACAGGTCCCTCATTATATTTAGTTATATTATATTTTGTTATATTTTCTGTGATATTTTTTAATTACTAAGTAAAAAAAATAAAAAAAGCAAACTGTTAGCTGTTTCCATTGATTGTTTGAACTTAACCAATGAAACCCCTCCTTAACCTGAAGTCTCTTCTTCTTTCTCTTCCATTTTTTTTCTCATTGTATATAGAAATTCCACTACTGTTCTCCTCAGTCGTTTCAGTTAGCATATTACTGTAGTGGTCATATTACTCTCTTTCTATTCCTCTGACTGTCAGATTTTCTCTACTTTCTGGTTTGGCTGGTTTTGCCCTCTATAAAACCTGTGGCAAAATATTTGAAATGGCTCAGAGCTTTCCTGCTTTTCTCGTGTTCTAACATATAATCCAGGAATGCCATATTTTTTTAATCCTTCTTATGATACATAACTTGCCTTGTCACCTAAACACATGGAGGTGTATTTATGAATTAAAAAGATATGAAGCCCATAAAAAAATTGAAATAAAATTAAAATTAAAAAAATTCCTGTTGCCTGACAAATCGAAACATATTCAAATTTAATAGAATTATTCAAAATTTATGCCAGAATAAAGCAGAATTTGGTTTCTTCTTTTTCTCAAACAGCAACTGAAGCATAGGGAACTCCCAGGAGTATAATGACTAATTTAATGGCATGTGACTGCAGTTCATACCTTCATCTTCTCTCACTGGTTAGTACTCCCCAGGAAATTGTCCATCCTTCAGTTATGACTGTTTGTGAAATGAGCTTCTTTGAACACTTTGAGCAGATTTCAAACCCAAGAGATGACATATTAATGAAGAATATTTGAGTCCATAAAATGTTTTTTCTTCACTTGTGAATATGTGCAGTGTAAGAGCTTGAAGTTTTAATTGCTGGAGTTGGCACCAAAAAAACTACAGAAGCACATCCACAGTCTAAACAGGCTGGCACTTATCTTTAATAGTTACTTTTCCACTGTGCTCATAGTTTCTCAAATTAGTATATCACTCTGCCCCAACTAAAACAGTGACAATGGTAGAGGTAATTCACAGAGGGATCTTATTAGACCAACAATGTCTCTGTTTTTTCTCAGTTTTCTTGTGAGTGCTGCAAGGGGTTAAATAGCCAAAAAACATTTAGAGTGAGCCTTCCTCCTTTGTTCTCGTTAATTTTCTGGCACAGTCCAGAACACAGAGAATTTTTTTGCTAGCCTTGCAGTGAAGTACTACTTACTGTGAGACTTCTAACATCTATGTATGACTACATGGTCATAAACTTACAGCCATGTGGCAGTGCCCAGTACAAGTCTCTCTCTCTCTCATTACGTTACCGATCTCTGCAGTTTCATAGCAAGATGGCTCTGCACTGCATTAAATCTTCAGGTGAGTTTCCACCAAATGAGCACCCTTCCCATTTCCCATAACTTCTCTTAGCTATCGAGCTGTGGTAGTTTGTCACTGTGGGCAAGGTGACCTTTCATTGAGAGGACACTTGGGAAAGTTTTCTCTCTTCATGGTTGCAATGGTTTATCATCCTTAAAATCAAAACTTCACTCTTTCTTTTTAAAGACTCTTACATTTGAGTACCTCTTTTTTGGCTGTGGAGGATTTTTGCTAAATTTTTGGGATGTGGGGATGGTTGGGTTTTGTTTCATTTCACTTTTTTTTTTTCCCTGTTTGTCCCAGCACAGTTTTTTCCACCTCTATGAAAGTTATGACCCTCCAGGGATTTTCAGGTAGGATTTTCTTGTCCATTCCATTCCTCACTATGAGGACATATTGGTACTACAGCCCCCCACTCAAACTCTAGAAATTTAAGCCATAGGATGCACAATTATTTGAGTTGCTGTATCTTTGTGCTCACGTTGCAGCTTTTTTTGGTCAGTGTTCTGCATATCAGGTACATTAGATACATTTTTTGTCTGTTTGTTTTTTGAGGCTTTGTGGAGGTTTCTTTGTGTTTGGTTTGTTGTTTGTTTGTTTTTGTTTTTGGTTTTTTGGTTTTTTTTTTTTTTTTTTTTTTTTTTTTTTAATTTTTTTNCTGAACTCACTCCCTCGCTGGATCCAGAGGAGGACCAGAGCCTCAGCAGGACTGCAACTGCCACTCTTGACCACACCGGGACCATCATCCTCAGGAACAGGTTTCTTTTTCCTTTTACTGTGTACTCAAGGGGGCCAGGTGGTGCTCAGCACAGGGGCTGGCAAGCTCCATTCTGTTTGTGCCCCAGGGTGCTGGGTCACACACCTGTTTCTGTGGGTCAAATGGGCTTTTTGCCTGTGTACCCTTGTACTTATTGCAATCTTTTTTAATAAATTGTATTTCTGACTTGCAGTCTTTTGTGAGTTGGGTTCATTTCTCCTGCCAGCTTACATTTAAACCAGCACACCTTTACATTTGAAAATGTACAAAAGACCTAGGACATAGCATATACAATAAACACCCCACATTTTTTCTTAATCTTATTTCCTGGACTGGGATTTTTACAATTCACTTCTTAATTCTTCTTTCTTCACAGTGAAGGAATAAGAAAAAAAGTTTCTGTTCATCAGAAAAACTAAAAAATCAGGGATAGACTTAAAATTACTAGTATACTAATAACTTAGAAGAGATAGACCAGATCAGCATTATGGAGTCTGATAAATAAAATATAGTAAGGTTTAAATACATGAACAGTTAAATGACATTATTTAGCTGCTTACTTCTAATCTTAGATCTGAATGTTTCCCTTGACTGGAGTTTAATACTATGCAAGAGACAAGCTTGCACTGCCTTTGAAACACCATGTGCACCAATATATAGGCTGCTGGACTGGGACTCTGGAGACCAGAAACCCTTAGTTGGTCTAAGGCACCTTTGAGCTTAATGTGGATCTCTGTGTAAGCAAATTACTAAAAGAAGTATCATGTAAACATGCATTATCCCAAAATTATAACTGTGCAACGTAAGGCAAAACTTCAGTGATTGGGCTTTGTTTTAGATGGCCCAAGCTCTCATAGATAGGCTAAAGGTGATGGAATTCCTAAGCCCTTAGGTTCTCCTTCAGAATTGTCTCTGTTTTGCCTCAAAATCTTTAAAGTTTCCTTTCTGACTTACATGTGAAATACAGAAACCTCTTAAGGTAATACTTAACATATCTGCTCTTTAAACTGGGATTAATTTGTGAGGGCCCTATGTATCATGCATGGACAGTACATTAATTTGTCAGGTCAGTATTCCATTGTTTTTCCACCTTAGGGTCTTTAAGGCCTTAGACATGTTAATTTAAAAGTTCTTTTCTTAATTATTAATTTATGGATATTAGGGACTATTCTTAATCACCCAGTGCACAGAACTGCAGTCTTTTTGAATGCCTACTTTCTGTAAACCACATTCATTTGAGGAGACTTCACAGTGGCAAACTACATTGCAAATGATACTTGGCTTACAATACTCCCAGGAAGCTGGAATTGGACTACTACATCACTGCACAAAGATGAATAAAACAAACCACCTGATTTCTGAAAGCATGCAGTTCCTGTCAGACTACCTGTGGACAACAAGGCTTCATTTGTTACCTGCAAACATCACCTGCAGATTTTTAGCTGACCTTTCTACAGAACAGCTGAAAAACACACTGTACAGGGCCCAATCACTCTCAGTCACACTCACACACACAGTCCATTGCACTGCAGCTTGACAAATCACAGCTGCAGCAAGACAGTGACTTGCCATGCATTATCACTCTGAGAGACGTGCACCACTCACTGGCTCCTGATGTATTCCAACCATCAGAAACACCCTAACCGACTGTTTATTACAGTATTAACAAGAACATTATCAGCAATGAAAACTGACCCTTTGACTTTACAGTCTTAGTTCAATGAAAAAACATAGAAACCTAAACTGCCTCTTCTCTGCTACTAGCTGAGAATGCCATACATACTGAGGAAACTACAACAGACCTTGTGAGGGCAGAAACCAGCTTGGTAACTGGAGGCCTGACTGGAATGTCAGCAAAACCTTGGGAAAATGCTGGGAGAGTCCTGGAAAGAAGAGGCCTAAAACAAGCCTCCAGATGTCCGTTATCGCTTCACCTTCAAGGATGCCTGGCTGCAGTTTATGTGTATTCCCTACCTTGTTTGAAGTCTGTTTTTGTATCACGACCTGCTTTTCCCTATACCTCATAGTTGTAAACATAATTAACTACACATTCCCTTCCCCTCCTTTTAGTTAACAATGTATTCCTTTGATTATTGTGCAGCTTCTCGTGTTTATCATAACCCAGCCCCTTAATTATAATGAATTGCCTACTAACACTATATATTGTGTGATGTAGCTTTAATAAATGCCTTTTGTTTTTACCCCAAAACTGAGGACGTGTATTTTGGACCATTTGGACCTAGTAAACAAAACCTAGATTTTGATGCAGAAAGATCAGAGTAAGTGAAATATTTCAAAGCTGAAGACATAGTTTCATTCATGTTTCAAGGCTGAATTGGATCTTCTTTTCTACGATGTGAACACATTGTGAAGGTGTAGTATGAATATCCTAAGAAAATCACTTACAGAATGCAAAGGAAAGATTACCCTGCAAAATTAATATTAAATTTTTTTTCTTGAGACTTATTTTGTTTTCCTCCAAATTTTTTTAAATATATAAACATTTCTTTTCCTGTTTCACCTCATTTTGTGTCTGACAGGCCCTTCAATTTTCTGTTACCTAGTCTTAAGCAACCCCTAAATTATCCAGACAACTCATCATCACCAGTCTTTTGTTAACTGGATTGATCAAGGGCAAGTTATTTTTGTGCAACAGAAGGAAGATAACTAGTAAAAAAAGTCCGAAGGCAGTGGGTTGCTCAACTTGTTCTGAATTTTAAAAGCTAAATAAACAATAGTTTAATATAATAGACTAAAGAACTTTGCTTCCAAGAAATGAAAAGGGAGCTCATAGGACAGCTGCAATCTGTTCAGTGGCCATGGCAATAATGCAAAATGTTTTCTTTTATTTAAATCTTTGTAACTATTAAAGTGCAAAGAATTTAGCAACATTGTTGGCTGGGGGGAAAAAAATAAAGCCAGTCCCAGTTAAATATCCTGGGAGAAGGACCTGAATCAAGGACCTGAATTTCTGTCTCATTCAAGCCTGTCTAGCTGCCATACTTTGGCTTCATTGCAGAAGCACCAACAATCACTATGCAGTTCTGTGAGCTGCACTGTGGAATTCCCCATGCCTGACATACACACAGTCTTTGATCCATGTTCCACTCGCTTTACCTAATGATACTTAGAGTGAATGGGAAGTCACCAGCTGAATTGCAGAGAAAATAGGTGACAGAAAACTTGACCTATCATCACCACAGGAAACTGCTGAGGGCAGAAAGAGCTTAACTAGAACAGAATACATTCTCTTTTGACAGGTCCACACCCTTCAGTCTCAAAAAATGTACTGTTATTAAAGGTGAGAAGTTAAGGTAGTTTTTGCTTTTGATAACAAATTTTGAAAAAAAATGACCAATGTTTGCCAAGGGGCATCTACATACCCTTAAGAATGAATCACATTTATGTCCTTGAATACTTCAGAGACCTGCCATAATCCACAGATATACCAAGTCTTCCATTCTGATTTTCAGTCAGTAATGTCCTTCACCTCATTTTCTCTCAACAGCCTGCAAGCTGGCAGGATATTGTGTATTCTGGAAATAGAGGTGTCTGATGGCAGTGACAGAAGCTGTACCATTCAGAGGGGGTCACCAGAGGGGCCTGGCTGGCTATGTAATATTAATCAGGGCAAATACAGGTCTTACTCTGTTGTTCAGAACTTAAATGGGATGTGTAAGTATGTGTGTGGAGTCAGTGGTCTATCTATTTGAAGAACAGCTGTAAAGTGTGAAGAAAAAATAAACAACAAGGCAATGCATTTAAACATGAGTTTCACTTGAGTTTACAAGGATTTTAGCTTCTGCCTGAAAGGTGCATTGAACTGATACCAAAGAAACAAATCTATCCCAAAGGTGAATTGGTTATTGAAATAAAATAAAATCTCAGATATAAATCTTAACTATATATGTCATATCCACAATAAAAATGTTCTGAAATTCTCCCCAGGAAAGTGGTATTGAGGCAAAATTAAATCCTAATACCAATGAAACATGGTTTGACTATAGAGACATGGCTAGGAAGGTGAAAATCCATTGTAACAACAAATGGATTTTGCTGTCTTTTGAGGTAACCCACCTAGAAGAGCAAAAGGTCACAATGGCATTACATTGAAAGACTACATACAACAAGGATAAAGCCACCTTCCTAGATTTGACTAACCTATGACTGACACAGTTGACCCCCGTTGGTGTGGCATGGCTTCTCTTGACAGTATTGCCATCAGGAATGTTCTGACATGAGCTGCTGGCAAGTGTGACAATATACTCAAAATGCAGGATACAGTACAAGCCTGCATTCTCTTTTTCAGCATTTTATGTGTAAGTTATCCAGTCTTAGCTAAAATAGGTATTCACGTAGTAGTTGCTAATCTGTAACCAGAGTTAGAGAGAAGAAAGTAACTCAGTAAGCAGTCTTATCCATAAGTTTTAACCAATGTGTGTTTTCATTGTAGTGTCTGGTGAAATTGAGATTTCACTGGTAGCTACTTTTGTTCTGTTCTATGGATAAAAACTACTGTCCCCAAAACCAGATATAATTGATGCTGATGCACTTACCAATGGTTACGCATTGACAAGGGAGCTTTTAGTTCTAAGGACCATATTAGAAATTGCTACTTTCAATGTTCGAAGATGATAAAGTGCTTTGTGCTGCAGTGAGTAAGACCCAACTTTAGGGAAAGTGTGAAAGAGATCATGGGGTTCCCTTCACAGCCAATTCATTGTTCAGCCTCAAACTTAAAATGCCTAGTGGCCAGAGCCTTTTCATTTTTTTTTTTTTTTTCCATCTCTGATTTGGAAACAATTATTTTTGCTACTTTATTATATGTATTTGTCATATGAATATAAACTTTGATTTGGTTATTGCAATGAGCCTTAAATTCAGTATTTCACTAAATTACATTTAATACAATACTATGACAGTAAGTATTTAATTTATATGATATTTGATATGACTAAGAAACATTAAATATTGCAATGCTGTGTTCAAAAAGTTTAATTTTTGTCAGAAAGAAAACCCAAGGTTTTAGGTGCTTTAATTTAAACCAAACTATTAGGTGATATATGCCCATACTTTGTGCTGATTTGTGATCCTTGCAAATTAACAGACAATAACACATTTTGCCAAGTCTAAACAAGTTCAAACTGTTCTCGTTGCTACAATAACTAATATATATGAGGCTCAGGCCCAAATGAGCAAGTAAGGGTGAAAATCTACTATTGATTTCAGAGAACATTTGGAATATGTTCAAAGTAAGGTAGGTCTGCATGTGTCTTAAGAACTGAACCTACTTATGGATGACATAGAAATCGATCCAAGAACTAGACTACATAACAGTTTTCAAACTGGCCTGCAACAATTTTCCAAGCTCAGATTCATGTAACACTTGAAATAAGTTTCTCTACATCTGTTGTTTTCTATAAAAAGCATTCAGCTTTCTTCATCCATAAGCCATAATGACTATAAATAGGGGTGTCCCATAGTATAAAATTAATTTGGGTATGTCAGAACTTTTTTTTTTTTAAATAGTACTGATAAAGGAGAAAACTAATATTAGTATTATCTTGTAATATTACACTGTGTCCAAATTCCATTTGATTATTTTGGTTTACAAGTGTTCTTGTTGTATGATGTCTTGAGATAAAATTTTTTACTCTTTTTGCATTATTATATTAAGCCAATATGTGGTACCATATTGTAAGAAAAATATAAGCTAAATCTCAGAATATGTTTCATAACAAGAATAATAGAGATCTGTGGGATATTCTGTGCTTGAAAGGGATAGAAATCCATTCAAAATTTATATGTGACAAGTGGTTGGGAAACACATTACTGTCAAAGCAAACAATCACGAACTGGCAAAGTAACAAACTCAGATGGGACTTAGCTAGTCTTCCTCTCTCCGGGTATCTGCAATTCTGTGCAAGGGGTCAGTGCACGGCTGAAGAACACTGTTTTTATTTTTTCATAGAATTCCAGTTTGGTCAGTAAACAAAGCTAGTGTGTAGTCTATCAAGTTAAAGGCTTGGATTTTCAGATTTTCATTGTCCTGTCTACTGCATTGTGCCTCTTTGGATATAGAATTCCCCATTTCAGTCATGCTACTAGGACCAATTGTGAGAATTTTGATATGTGTTGCTATCAAAAAAATCATAAGATTTGCCATCCCTGTAAAATTTCAAGTTCAGTATGGATTTGAAAGAACAAATAACCTGATGCTTCAAAACATGATGTGAGGAGGAAGATGAGGAGGACCTAGAAAATTTTCCATAGTAGGAAAGAGTCCAACCTGGCAGATGTGACCAGTCTAAATTTTCAAGTATGAAATTTCGTTACCATTTTATTACATGCATGCAACTAAATGTTATTACAGATCATAAATTTATCCTTGATAAATCCATCCACTCTTCTGAATTCAAGTTTACAATCTTCTCTGATAGCACATTAGAAAGATTGAGAATGCAGTCTTGAAAAAATAACTCATTTAACCTCATCTATATTTACTCATTTTTTCCCTAGTGATGTGTAATTCTTACTTGTACCTTTTGAAATACTTTTGTAGGCTTTTAGAAAATTCAGATTTAAGGAAATACCAAATAATACTAAACGTAGATAGAGATGCTTTCTCTAACAAAATGCTTAACATGGACTTTGGTTCTACTGATGTTCAACTTCATGCCTTAAGGCCTTTCAACACTAATAACTGTATCTGTTTCTGTTTTCTTTAGATAAGAAAAATAAAAGAACTGACAGAATTTCAAAGTGAGATACACAAATAAAATGTATCTATTGGCAAGTTAAAGTGAATTATTAGAAGTCTGACATTATAGGTCTCCTACTCCATTAAAAAAAAAAAAAAAAAAAAAGGAAAGAAAGGAAAGAAAAAATTAGTATTTATCCAGGAAATGAATGTCTTTCAATCTTTTATATTTTCATCTGTGCTCATGGCCATAGAATGAACCCAGATACACAATTATAACAGGATCACAGCTACATATCCTACATATAGCCCAAGATATGGAAGTTCTCTCATTAATTGTTTCTCTTTTCTGTTAGCAGACTTTTTATGTTTAAAATTTGCACATAAGTTGAGATGTTTTCATTTCTCTGTGTTTTCAAATATTTAATTACTTGCACATCAGAATTTTTCAACAGATTTTTAAAGTATCCTTACTTCAATTTTTTTGTTTGTTTTTGGTTTTGGTTTTTTTGTTTTGTTTTTGGTTTTGGCTTTTTTTTTTTCTGGGTGTGTTTTAGTCTGCTGCTTTGGGGGTTTTGTTAGTTTTTTGTTTTAAACCCAGCTATACTTGCTGCCAATGAAAGAACTGTTTTCTCTATGAGAACTTTCTAAATACATTTTCATAGAGGGTCATCCACTGCTTTTCCATCTGGGAAAAGGTGCAGTGGTCACTAGTGTGGCAGGTGATTATGTTCACCCTGTTTGCACTGATCTGAAGTCTCAAACATAGGTTTTCTGAAAAGCTTTTAAGGTTTTTAAGGTTTTCTGAAATCTCTTTCTGATGTCGAGATGAGAAACTGCCATTCTTTGTCAAGACTGTTGCTCTAAGCTCCAGAGCATGACCATTGTACTTCAAGCCACAAAGGGATATTCTGGGTGTTCCACAGGTGAGGAACTCCTCAAAGCTGAACTTTGCTACTGTCTGTTTATTATTTTGGAACATAAGTCTACTGGCCTCCCTCTATATGGAAATAATCACCAGTCTTCAAAAGAGGGGGATAGACGGGATAATGAAGAAGCTTGGACAAGAGACTAAAAATGGAGAATCAGACTCCTAGAAGTGAAGTGGAAATTGCAGTGATTTAGACTTCAATGAAACATTTGAAAATAAAGGTCACTAGACAAAGGAATTGCATAAAACACTTGGAACAAGGATGTAATACTACAGAATTCAAAGACAGTAGAAAATTCAGGGAAAATGATATTCAGCTTGAAGGAAGGGAAATATATATTTCAAATATTCTTTTGGAAATACAATGTAATCAATACATATGGAAATAAACACTAATAGATTTTTGAGAATGGCATTTAGCAAAGGATAATTTGAGGTAAGCAGTTTACCTACTTCTAATTTGGACAGTATAGACTATCCCTGCCTAAACCACCATTGACGTTAATCCACTTTCTTAATTTATAGAAAATAAAAGGCAGATGGATGAAGACTTGGCAATGAATATTAGATTATATATTTTTTTGTAATATGATATCATTGTAAGAATAGTGCAATACAGGTGTGGATAGTAAACATAAAGATATCTCAGAGATGCTGTTCCTTTAGGGCTCTTCTTACAGAACTGGAGATATCTTGTTGTATTATGAGCATCAGACTCTCATATTAATATAGAGGTTTTTTGCAAGTTCCAAAGTAAACAGTGCACTTCAGAGAGCTCAAATTACTAAATTGCACAGAAAAAATGAAAGCTTAAAGCAATGAGCCTAATCTGAACACCAGTATAGTGCCAGCAATTTCTGTGCAGCCCTGCTACACCTGCTGTTGCTCTGAAAACGGTGTTTCTTAGCTAACAGAAGGATAAAGGAGCAGACAGAAACAGTTGCAACAATAGGATGGCATTCAGAAGACCTCATTTTAATTCCAAGAGCTCTTACCAATTTCCTATCTTATTTAGGCAAAGTACGTAATCCTTCTGTGATCCTGTAGTGTACTTATAGTGGTACTTTCGTTACACTGTGAGTTCTTTGTAACAGAAAATACGCCCTGCTATGTTTATACATCTACAGTACTACATTCATGGTGTTATCTATAGTACTGTATTCACAGCATGACTGCTATGAAATTAAAGCTTAGTGACAGAGGAAATATTTACAGTTTAGCAATTAGGACAAGCAAGAAAAGTAGAGTAAATTAATATAGCAAAATGGGGATAGAATATGAGTAATAGATTGTTGTTAATGAGAATGCTAGTCTTGAATAAAACTTCATTGTGTACTAAGGTCTTAATTACAGCAATTCTCTGAATGCAGGGGAAACCAGGCTTGCACTGAGGGTGTCCTTAATGACCAATAGGGCTCTTCCAAATTTTAGGTACAATATGTATCACAACACTAGTTATATTCCACTAATGAAAGAGGAAAGTATCTCATACTATTCAGCTAGGAAGGCAACCACAGTCTTTAAATTTATTTTTTTTTCAGACTTTGGCATCTACTTATGATGCATCAAGAAAAACGATTTTTGACTGAAATTTTTCCAAAGCCACATGAGATATTTGGATGCACAGTTCCTATTAAAATTAAATCTACTAGGCAGTTTTGAAAGTTAGAACTTAGCAACAAAAACAAAGAGCTGTCAATGTACAAATACATTTGCAAGTATGAACATATTGTTTTCTCTGTAGGACACCCTAAAATTAATCAGTCATCTTACTTTATATGATATTATATTAGCTTATATGAAAGAAAGAAAAGTTTATACTTTGTATTGGTTTCTAAAAAATTAAGATTCATTAAATTCAGACAATCTCTATCTGGATACCATTACAATTATTGGGGGTATTCAAGTTGAAACTGCTTTTATATATATGTTTCTTTTGTTCCAGAGTCGAATAATAAGGTACAATGGTTTTGAAGATATTTAAATATATGTCTGCAGAATGCTAGTGAAAACAAAACATATGTCCATATATAGATATAAATTTGTTCTATATATTTATTCAACATGAGTGGAGTCACAGAAAATGATTTTTTTCTAAAACCCAATCACAAAATTTAGTCTGAAGTTCTCATTCTTATTCAAACAACATTAGATGAATTAAAACACTAGATTTTCTTAGGTGATCCCTCATGTGCGCAGTAAAGAACATTCCCCCACCCCTCATCAAGATTTTGATCCATAGAGCCAGATAATCTAAAACCATGCAAAGGTAATCAAAGCAAGATATACAACCATTCCTGTGATTTTAGGGACCATTCTTTGTACTCAGGTAGATATTGTGAAGGTAAGAGCAGGTAAGTGCCTTGTTTACAATTATTAAAATGAAAACTCTTATAAAATGCTTCTATGATGTATGTGAAAGAGTCCCATTTTACTGATCCCTTATTGCCATAGTTGACAATTTACTGCTTCTCCAGCTATCACTCTAAGTTTCTCTACATTTTAAGTTTCACAATTAATGATACACACAGAAGTAGATAGTATTAAGAAGATGATTTGCCTCTGGACAGGTTATTCCATAATTGCTTATTAGGTGATTTCATTCCCTAAAGCATCTGGTATTGACTGCTGACAGAAACAACACATTGGATTAGCAGATCAGTGGTTTGACCTAAAATGGCAATTCCAATTGTCCTTTGCTGCCACAAGCAAAAAAGTTTAATCAAAATGGATATAAATTAGCTGAGACATTTGAAAATTGAGGCACATTATACAAACTGCAAACAGTAAAAAATTCTTCCAGTGCAATTTTGGCAAATGTAAGCTTCAGAACAAAGATAAGAACATTTTGAAATCCACATTTTCTGAATCATCGCTTACAGGGAAAACTCATGTGCTGCTGCCCATCCAGCTCCACCAGGATCTTTATAAATTCTTGGCCCAATGCTCCCTTTTTTCATACCTGCTACAAGAATTCTGTTGACCTAGGGAAGTCACAGGAACTAGGTTTTTGCAGGAGGACGAGTGGGATGTAAACAGTATGGAAAGGTTTGTGACAAATAGCTCCTCTGAAGATCAGGAGAATATTTCTACTGGTCTAGAAAGGTCTATTAACACTGAAATGATGTTTGAAAGAACGACCAGGGTGTAACAGAGATTCTTACCACTGTAACAAAAGTATTATAGTATGTCATGATGGCTTCTAAACCAAGTAACTTTGGAAGATTTAAATTAACCTGCATGTTTACCTAAGCTTTTATGAAAAATAGGTTCTATTTAAGTGTAGAAGATGTAAATGGAGGGTGGTGTCATTCTATCACTTAACATATTTTAAAAATTAGTTTCTACATTATTAATACAGATGCTACAATTAAAACAAATCCTAAAAAATACACCATCTGTAGAAGAAGTTAAGATAAAAAGCCTTTCAAATTTTATCAAAACTAAGAATGCTGTTTTTCTCTTAATCATGTTCAATTCCATAAAGGAATCCAAGAGAGCATTCAGACTTCCTTAAGATCAGATATACTGAAACTATAAGAAGTCTCCATGTCATGCAATACTTTATAAATAAATGTAAGAGTACACTTTTTAAACATTCATTTCATGAGGACATTGCTAAGGCTATGGTCATAATTTGACTAAATTTGTGATTAACAGGAGAAGTATTATTTAACTGCTGAAATTCTTGCAGCTTCCCTCCCCACCCCATCGTGCTTCCCTTAGTATCTCTTTTTTAGCTAACTTCCATGAGGTGCACCTGACACACTGACTCCTTAGCTTAAGCTCTGGCATCCTCTTTTTCCTGTGTGCTTGATTCCTTTTCATCCCAACAGTAGTATTTCAATTGATGATTTTTACATTAGTATGTTCCCATATTTATAAAGTTTTGCCATGGAGATAAAAGGAGAAACATAGGTGTTGTATTTGTTGGGCATCTTTGTCTCATTTTCTAGTTGACCTTAGAGCTTAATCATGTTCTCGTTATTTTCAAGGAGGTTGTTTCTGTGATGTGCAGGAGGTGAAGGAGGTCCTTCTCTTTATAACACTACATCCTTCACATAATATATCCTTCAGAAAATGAACTGCGTACTTAATAATATTGGTAGAGTTCAGGGGAGTTTAGCTGGGGTCAG
Organism: Scytalopus superciliaris; assembly: GCA_013400415.1. Classification (NCBI taxonomy): domain Eukaryota; kingdom Metazoa; phylum Chordata; class Aves; order Passeriformes; family Rhinocryptidae; genus Scytalopus; species Scytalopus superciliaris. The sequence goes on from VXBX01002782.1 coordinate 53,782, forward strand.
GGGGGAGCACCAAAAGTTTACATTTTAAATTGAGCATCTGAATATGGCTCATGGGAAAAATAAATAATTTGGGTTTACGCTGTGAACATGTGTGAAGCAGATGTCTAAGTTCCAATAATTCCAGAAGTGACCAGGTGTGCTTCAATGGTGTCTAAGGATGAAAATAGAAGATAAATTAAAACTAGAAGTTGCCAGTCTGCAACTGGTTTTGGTTTGCGCATGCTGTTTACTATGTTTACTACATAGTAGTATGTTTGACATTTCACTTAAAAATTGGGAAAACAGTTCATTTGAAATAGTGTACAGGGGTGTAGGCTAACATCTAAATCTGCCTTGAGAGAGATGTCATGCTGAGTTAAAGCAATGTTTTCCAGCTCTGGAGTGACAGAGTTTGATTCAGACTGGAGTAAAACAAACTGCTAACAACAAAAGATGTCTCATAACATAAAAGGAGAACAAGAGAAGCTGCTGAAGGACTTCCTGTGCTTTAAAAGTTAGTGTTTTGTTCTCAGTGCCACATACAGTTTTCCAACTGTTGGAAAATAAAAAATGCTAGTAGAGCTGTTGAAGATGGCAGGAAGGGATGGCAAAGTGCAGAGAGAGCAGTTCAAGGCTACTGGAAGCAGCTCGTATGGGAACAGGCTGTAAGTGGTACTTTGCAGGATGGCTGATAAGAGGTAAAGGCTGCTTTAAGTTTGGCAAGAGAGGACAGAGAGCAGATGAGAGGAATGTAGGAGAGCCAGAAGCAACTGACAGAACCAGGTCAAAACAACCAGAGTGCAGTTTAAACCAGACATACTGAAGCAATAAAGACTTCACTATTTGCAGTTCTAAACTATGAACTAAATTTACTGCAGGACTGCAGAAAAAAATAATTCTGTTGCCTCACCAAAGAAAAGCTCATAAAAATATAGTTACACTTCAAAAATTAGTTATTGTTACTCTGTTTCTTTGTTTTCTTACACTTTTATTACTTAAATAAAAATAGCTTAAGTCATAAAATACACATTTATGAATGAAAAAAAAAAAGTTTATTAAGCCCTGGAAAGCTTGTGTTAATTTTTCCAGCTTATTAGGTGTTCTGAGCTCATGCCTTAGTAGCAAGCTGCTTGACTTTAAATACAGCTCCTGTTGCTGCCCATTTAGAATTTGTGAAAGGACAAGATAGCAGAGTTCTGCTAATAGTTAATAAGGAGCACAGAGAGACACATAAAATTTTAGCTATAGATATTGTAATTTCTTAAAAAGCCAGAATTCCTGGTGTGATGGCAAAAAACAGACCAGAAGTTCTCTTTTGTGATATCATTAGCACCATTTACAAACTGAGGATCTGATTTTTTATTGCACAGTGCAGCACTATCCAGAAACACCTTATCCAAAACCAAACTACTTTTTGAGTGTGAAGCAGTTTGAATCTGCATCTGTGCGATGTTGTGAAGTAACACTAATTAGCTAGAATGCAACATCCCATTGAGGCAGCTATTCGTTTTCCCAGATACAATCTGATATGCCTGTTTGTACTATTCTGGGAAAGTGCACCTGTTTTTCTATGCTATCTTAGGTAATTTTTACTTTACCCTGTGTTATAGATAACATTTTCTTGCATTTAATTAGTTGTCTCTTATTCTGAAATTAGGAAGTAGCATGGAACAGCAAGAGCAGAGCCAGTCAGCTGCTACTCAGGCCACAATATTTGTACCATCTATATTGCAGGCAGTTTTGATTTGCAGACCCAGTGTTTGCTATCAGCTGGGTGCATGACCTGTGTTTCTTGAGTACATCTGCTTCAGCTTTGTCTGAAAGGAATTCAGTTCAGCTGCTCCAGGTCTTCTCCATGATGTGAGACAAAGCACAATTAGTAGGGACAATCAAGAAATTGGTTTCCAAATCAGACTTACAATAATACTTAAAATATAATATAGGTCCCTCTTTACATATTAAAGCACTGCTGGCTTACCCTTGCAAGTTAGGCTTGTGTTTGCACATACCTTTCTAGTGCCATGAGCAATAGTACGTTTGAAAAATAAAATAAGTTTATGTTGCTAAGAAGGCTTGCCTGAAAAAAAAAGGACATCTTTTAAGTCATGTAAAAGACTAAACCTTCTGAATTTTAGCACCAAAAACTGTGGTAACAATCAGTTCCATTAATAAATACTGGTTCGATAATTTGGCATTTGGCTTGCTGTGGTAGAGAAGCTACTATCTTTTGTGTAATATCAGTGTGATGTGCCTGACTTCATTTTGAAAGCCAGTCAAACAAGGCTGACAGTTTATTAGAGGATTTCCTATTATATGTAATGAAGTGAATGAGACCCTCTGTGGTGGGTTGACCCTGGCTAGATGCCAAGTGCTCACCAAAGCCACTCTATCACTCCCCTCCACAACCAGACAGGGGAGAGAAAATATAATTAAAGGCTCATGAGTTGAAATAAGGACAAGGAAAGATCACTTACCAATTACTGTCATGGGCAAAACAGTCTTGACTTGAGGAAATTAATTTAATGTATTACCAATCAAAATCAGAGCAGGATAATGAGAAGCAAAGCAAATCTTAAAAACACCTTCCCCTTATCCCTCCCTCCTTCACAGGCTCTAACTCTTCCCACTCAGTGGTGCAGGGAGTCAGGGAGTGGGAGTTACAGTCGGTTCATCACAGGTTGTTTTGCCACTGCTCAGGGAGAGGAGTCCTTCCCCTGCTCCCTGTGGGGTCTCTCCCACTGGAAACAGTTCTCCATGAACTTCTCCAGTGTGAGTCCTTCCCGTGGGCTGCAGTTCCTCACAAACTGTTCCAGCATGGGTCCTTTTCCATGAGGCACAGTCCTTCAAGAACAGGCTGTTCCAGCATGGGTGCCCCACAGGGTCACAAATCCTACCAGGAAACCTGCTTCACTGTGTACTCCTCTCTTTACAGGTCAGCAGGTCCTTGCCAGGGCCCTGCTCCATTCTAAGCTTCCCATGGTGTCTCAGGTTTCTTTCATGCATCCACCTGCTCCGGCATGGGTCTCCTCCATGGGCTGTAGGTGGATCTCTGTAACCCTGTTGACCTCTGTGGGCTGCAGGAGCACAGCTGCCTTACCATAGCCTTCACCACAGGCTGCAGGGGAACCTCAGCTCTGGCACCTGGAGCACCTCCTGCCCCTCCTTCTGCACTGACTTCGGTGTTTGCAGAGTTTTATCTCTCACATATTCTCACTCCTCTTTTCTCCGAGTTCAGTTATATCTGTCCCATAATGTTTTTTTTTTTTTTTTTTTTCCTTAAGTCTGTTATTACAGAGACGCTACTGCCTTCTCTGACTGGCTCAGCCTTGGCCAGCAGTGACTCTCTCCTGCGCCCGGCTGGCATTGGCTCTGTCAGACAGGGGTGAACCTTCTGGCAGCTTTTCACAGAAGCCACCTCTGTAGCTGTCCCCCCCCAACCCCAAAACCTGGCCACACAAATCTAATACACCCTCAAAATCATAACAAAGAACATAATCCCTTATGGATCGCAATTTTTCACACTTGTGTTGAAAAAGCCCTTGCCACCATGCTATTTTCATCTCTCTCAACATTCTTACTGCCTTCTTTACTGCCAAATAAATCCTATTTGTCTCAATATGGGGCAGTCAAGAAAAGGATTACCCAGTGCATCACCTACCATTGCAGTGCATCATATTCTTAGTGTGGATTTAATTTTTCACTTTCTCTTGTATCACAACTAGTTCAACTACATATGTTGCTGACACATTTTATCTCAGTTGAAATTAACTTAAGAGAATAAAGTGGTTTTAGGAGAATAGTCTTATGTTTAAAAAAGAAAAAGAAGGTTTGTGGAACTTTATTTAAAAATAAATATATCACCACAAAACTTTTGTATAATGTTAAATTATGAGAATCAACATTTTTAAACTATCCTTTCAGTTATTTTTACCCTAAAATTGCCCAGAATAGTTTGGTTTCTGAAAAATAATTAAATTTCAATGATGGTTTACCTTTGAGAAATGTTTAGATGAACATTCCCTGGGAATAACATCAATATGGTTGACCCCATTGTCAGAGGTGGTTCCTCAAAGTCTCTGACTTAGTTTCCTGTATTACTCCAAAACCTTTAAGAACTGAAGGAGAATGTTCTGAGTCTGGTTGGAACTCAGTTAACATCCTTCATAGTAGCCAATATGGTGCTGTGCTTCGGACTTGTGACTCCAATGGTGTTGGCAACACACCGGTGTTTTGGCTGTTGCTGAGGAGTGCTTGCACAGTCAAGGCTTTTTCTTTTGAATAGGATCAATGCACCACAGGAGAAAAACAAATATATTTAGTCTTCCAAACTGTCTCTTAGTAAAATAAATTCCTTCCTAAAATCTTTGTACTGCTTAATGCTACAGAGGAACAGATAGTTACAGGGGATGCAAGAAGTTTATACTTGCCTGAGGAAAAATTAGACATACAGTTACAGTAACTGTTTAAGAGTCAGAAAGTAAAGAGAGCTTTAAATACAATGTCAGAGACAACAGAAGAGGAGGTGTCATGCTGTTTGAGGTGTTTACTTGAAGAGGAAGTTAACTCAAGCAGAAAGAAAATAAAATACATAGAAGAGGCATCCCTCTCTGAGCACACTGCCATCCAGTATATGAAGGAGCCCTCCAGAAGTGATCACACCTGCACTCAAGAATGCAGAAAACTCCAGTAGAAGGTTTCAAGGAAAGGAGCAACACTACCTTGGGCTAAACACCATGACAGATAAAAGAGACTGAGGGGTACTATTGCTTTGAATCAAAATACAGAGTAACACTACACAAAATACAGTTATGCATACAAAATGTGAAGGAAACTATTATTTCTCAGTACTTTATCCTTATGTATATATTAAAAGTCCAAAAGTAAACAAACAGGCAAGTTTGAAAGCCAAGAACAAAAGCATATTGAATACCTACTTTTTAAATCTTGTGAAATTGAGTCAGAGGATAAATGATTTTACAAATACTATGACTATAGAGTTCCTCAGTTTACTCTTGGGTGTATTTTAGAGCCAACTCATTGCTACAAATAGAAATTGATTCCTCCCCTGACTCTCCTTGTACTATTTACTGCAGAATCACTTGAGAATGAAAATCCATAATATGTCAATGGGTTTAGAAGCTGCATGGAATAATGGCATCAGAAGTTGTCTTAAAGGTGAAGCAATACAAATAATTGCCGAAACCCCTTGTTTTGTGAAGTTAGAGAATATTTTACAAAGTTGCCTGTTCATTCTAGTTTTCCCTGACTGCTAAGAATGTTTCCCTCCATCCCCACAAGCCCACATCTTACGTAAGTAATAAGCTGTATACACTCTGAATTAGGTGCTCAGAAACTGGGAGAACTTCCCTTTTTGAACTCAAACATGCAACATATGAGGATGGCAAATCTCTTTAGCCCTGCATAATATTACATTTATGGAGTCAGTAAAGACAGTTCAGAATGAGTATACCTGCCTTCTAAATCAATTTGCTAGTCTGGGGCCACAGTAGTTTAAATAGAACTTTCTGACGATTTTCAGGCTGTTTCTACAATTTTCAGCACAACCTCCCTTTTTTAAGGTATTGATTTTGATAGATCTAATTCTATAGACATAAAGGCCCCTGCCACATTCATATTTTTGAGTAGCAGCTTAATGCATACTCCTGTCTCCATATCCTGGTTTGTAATTCTTTGTCTTTTGAAATTCAGTGCCATAATTAGACTTAGTTTTTTTAGTGCATCCATTTAATTTAATTTAAACAGAACTCACCTTAATCCAGATTGATTCAAGCTTATTATTACTATCATTTGTTTGCTAAGCTTTGTCTAGGTCAGTATCACGTGTCATTTTCAGTAGTATTTATCTTTCTAACAAGATTAAAGATAGCTTTATCCCATAACAGCCAGAGTAAAGGTTGAAAAATCCATTCCAATATTAAGTTTTCATAGACATGTCTGATTAACAGTGAGACAAATCATATTATGACCGACATCCTTGATATGAAGAATGAGTCAAATCTGAAATTCTTATGCACTTCTCCCCATTCTTCTTTTGGGAAGACCCTGATTCTCAAATTTGTTAATACACTGTCTGCCACAAATTGAAAAATCACTTGACCCTAAAAGGCACTGTAAGCAGTAGTCCTTCTCTATCTTGAATTTTTAAGGATGAATTAAAAAGCAATAAAAAAAATTCATAAAGCCTGTTGTTTTCTTATTACTTTCAGTATTGCATGGCAGGCTAATGCCAAAATCATACTTGCCATAATATAAACTAAAGTTGGGAAATAAAAGCAAAAACTCATAAAATTAATCTATAACAATTTTAAGACCATGTATAAATCAATCAGTCCAGACTAAAAGGGGTAGAATAATAATGATGCATTTCATTGTAGCAAGGCTTGTTTCCTCCTTACATTGATGAAACGGGGACAGAAAGTGAAGAATGTACTTGATTCTGCCCTAAATTATTCCATTTCAGCTTCTTGTTTTTGAAAAGAAACAAGTATTTTCCTGTGGAAGTGAAAACCTTGAAAGACTTTTTCTAAGGACCAAGGGACTGAATGACTATTGCAGAAAAAAAGCGAAACACAATACCAGAAGCTTCCATGTGACTTTGGATGAAGGAGTTTGAATTTGGCAAATTTCACCCAAGTTTTAAGACACTCGCCATTAACATTATTTTTGAATAACAATATTTTACAGTGAACATCTGCAATCATTTTTCAATGTCTGCATATGTTATGGATTTAAAATCCTGGAATTTTTCTTTCATCTACCAACCCTGCGCCTCAGAGGGATCACCTCCTCTTTCTTTTTCGACCATGGAACCAGGAAAGGGACTGCCTGCCCCATGGAAAAGAGTTCCACCTGGCCCCCTCATGAACTGCTAACAATGGATCATTTGCAGTAGCTGCCTGGGGCACACCTGACTCCTCAGACTACAAGCTGGGTGTTTGGGAACTTCTGTGAGATAAGAAAGGTTTCCTGTCTTCACACCAGTGACTCAGTGTGATAACACCCCTCTGGAGAGCCATCAGCACCTCCACACCCAGCCTGAGGGGTCATGACTGCTAATGGGCCATCAGGGATTCCAAAAATATGTCAGAGTATAAATCACCCATTGTGAAACTCCCCTCCCTGGGGGAGATACTGGACACTCCCACCTAAGCCTAAGCATATATAAACTGGGGTTTTGGGACTGGGGATTGCTTGTCAGATCCAGAGGAGGACCAGAGCCTCGGCAGGACTGCAACTGCCACTCTTAACCGGACCAGGACCATCACCCACACGGACAGGTTTCTTCTTTCCTCTTACTTTGTACTTAGGAGGGCCAGGTGGTGGTCAGCACAGGGACTGACAGTCACCATTCTGTTCATGCCCGAGGCTGCTGGGTTACACACCTGTTTTTTGTGGGTTAAAGGGACTTTTTCCTCTGTACCCTTGTACTGATTGAGATCTTTTTACTAAATTATAATTCTGATTTATAATCTGTTTGTGAGTTGGATTCATTCCTCCTGCCGGTTTATATTTAAACCAGCACAGCATAACTCTAAAGGAGTCCCACAGAAGCAGTTTCCACGTGAACAGGACAGTGATGACTGCTCATCTTCTTTCATTTTTACAGTTTTTAAGGGGTTAATAGATTATTAACAATCTGGCAGTATCTTCTGTAATCATTTTTATTCCTATTTAGAACAACTTTTGTGAGATATAGGTCTTTTGAGATTATGCTACACACTAGCCAGTTTTTAAAAAATCAAACAACATATTTAGGAAACCTGCAAAGGAGGAATTTTACCAATTAAAAGATACAAGGGCATCTTATCATGCTCAAAGTTAAACAAGTGTTTCTGGCCAGACTGTGCTTAAAACAGATCATGAATCAAGAACTTGGTCTAAAATTGTAGGTAAAATATCGTACTCTTTCCAGTAATGTCAACTGAAAACAATTCTTTTAGTCTTGAGTAAAGCTGATATAATAGGGAAATAAGAGGTAAAGTGATGTCTAAAAAATGTGTATATATATATTTACATAGAGACAGTCAATTATGTATATGTATGAATACCTAAAGAGCTGATTCTGTAGGTATTGACAAATCTTCACCAGCGCAGGACATTCACAGATCAACTTAGTTCAATCAAGTAGGAGGAACAGAAAACAGAAGTGTGTATTAATTGACAGAAACACAGTAAATCAGAAATTAATTCAAAATATAAAACAAGAAAGTACTTATTTTGTGAGAACCTGAATATACTGCCTCACCAAAGACTTCAAATACTTCTGATGACTGCTGCAGCAGAATAGAAGGCAAAGGTTTTTCCTCTTTTCAGCACATCCGTGCTATAGAGGACTTCAGATAATTATTTACAACCCTGATTCAGAATGTGATTTTTAAACTGATGTTTCAAACTCCACTGCTTTTTACTTTTTAATTTTCTCACAAAATATGTTGTGACTTGGAAGGAAGCCATAGAAAGTTGTACTTAGGAACCAATGAACTGACAGCAAAGGACAAATTATTTTTATGGATTCCCACTGGGCTATGAATAAAATGGTTCATCACCCACACAGATTTCTTCTACTTAGAGATTTAAAGTACATCAGTCTCAAAGGGCATACAGATACAGACAATCACCAAATCCCATGGGAATAAATGCAAATCACAATCCGGATATGTGAGCTGACAAGGACCACTGGAGACTGCGTTTCAATCATCTTGGCAGTTATAGTACTTTGAATCAATATAGCACATGGCGTTATTACTCATGCAGGTGTATTACCATTCAGTAAAACAACAAAATGGCAAGGAAAGATGCTAAGGGGTAGCAGTAGCTCTGAATATTGCAGACTGTTAAATTTCCAATTATCTGAGAATTAGAAAAGACATTTTTTTTCTTTAAGTGAATTATTACACCTAAGAAAAAGAACTGTCACTCTCAGTGTTCTTAACCACATAATGAAAACGGTATAGATAAAAGTTTTCTTTCTGCAATACTAACTTAAGACACAGAATCTGATTCAGAAAAATGTTAATTAAAATTCATAAGAAATATAAAATTATTTATAAATAGGGATGTATTTTTAGGAGACATTTAACCACCCTGGGAGAAAAACAAAACAAAGCAAACTCCATCAATCCAATAACAAACAACACTATATAAAGCTGTCATGGAAAGAGTGTGGGTCTACCTCTTGCTTTGCATGGGTACATAGACCTGACAAGACTTTTGTAAGAATTTTTTATTAAATATTCTGAGAAGAAACTGAATTCTTTCAATACATCTGTGATAGTGAATCCTGTTTAAAAACACACACGAAAAAGACTCCACACAAGTTATATTTGATCTTCTATTGATTAAATTTTATAATTTTGATTATAGATTTCTCCTTTTTTCATCCCTACTGTCCCCCTGAATGAAATACCAGATTTGATCAATATGCTGTGCTGTAACCTATTTAACTATTTAACTACAATTTAACCACAGCTAATTGAGTCACAGGTCACAATTAGTCAACCTTAAAAGTGGCAAATAACTGTTAGATTATTCTACTCTATGTAGTAAGATGCCAGTTCTTTGCTTACAATTTTTTATTTGAATTCCCAAGTCAGAGGATGTTTTTCTCATGAAGGCATTTTTGCTCCTATCCCATGTTAGCTAAACAGATATTCAAAACCTCAGAAATATTTCTTCTTGCAGGATTATGCTAACAGTGTGTTCCCTTTCAAAGATACACATCAGACACAATAGAATATTTTACAAGCATTAGATGCTTCAACGATAGTTTATGGTGCTGCTTACGTTCCTAAAATTACATATGGTTTTCAGAGTCTTGACAACTTGAATTCCAATAGTCAAATTTCCTTTTAAGCAAAAAGAATACAAGGAACACAAGTGTTACAAGTCTTTAACTTCTAACTATTTTACAAAGGCAAAATGCACACAGGTGGTAGAACAGCCTCCTAGAAATTACCAGAAAAGTTGTAGGTGGTAGCAATACTTGATTCAACTGAAGTAGATTTCAGGATATATTCAAGTTCAGGTTAGATTAATAAGATTTATTGCATTGCATCATTGAAACGTTTTCATAAACCAGCAGTTGCTTCTTCTACCCTTAATATGTAGCACTTCTATCAACAAATACTGAAGTTTTTCAACTTGACTGCACTAGGCTGTCATAACAGAAGATCCCAAGATTAGCCTGGGAAAAAGGACATGCAGAGTACCTAATTGTCCATAACAACTTGTAGGGGGCATCAGAAAAAAGAAGTAAAGGTAATGCATCAGTTTGATTCCTTCATATGTAGTCAATTGCATGGGCTTGAGCAACTTAAAATCTCTTCCAAAACACATTCAATGAGAGAACAAACACTTGCTTCTATTGTCTAGGCAGTTATTTTGCATATGGTTGCTTCTTGTTTTGGTGATCTGGTTTACTATTAAAGTGATGGGGTAATTTAAAGTTAGGGAAGCTCTGACAGTGCTTCCCGTCATGTTTCTAGTAGATGCTGCCTGTGCACCCCAGAAAACTCTGTTAGTGGGAAACCCCAAACAGAGATTCTGCTCATGGCTCTCTTCTCATTTTTCATCTCATTTTCAAATCTGCAGAGTAGTGATCATCAAGTCAAGGTGCTTCCTGCTTCTGAGTTCTTTGTGCATCAGTAAAATGGAGAAGTTTGCTATTGTTGACTAAGATTCAACTGGTGAAACTTTGTACTGACAGGAATACATGAAAAAAATAGCTTCCTTAAATAATTATTTTTAGGATTATAGCCTTTTATTTTTATAATTTCTATTTATTTTGGTGAATTCTTCTCACTTCTGTCAGCAATATTTTTTTTTAAATGGTAAAATATAGTCCTTACATAGCTGAAACTTCAAGAAGTCCAGGAATTTTTTTTTCCTTTTTTTTTTAAAGATGCATAATGATGAGGATACACACTCTAAGAAGTACATTGTGATGCCTGTTTGACCCTGGTAGCTAATAGGTCAATACATAATTAAGTAATTGTGTAAAACAATTAAATTGTGTCAAATCAATTTACTCCACTGCCAAGTTCCTTCAATGTGTCATTTGGCTATAGATATATATATCCATCTGAAGCTGGATTACATGTCTGAAAACTGTTGACAAAGCAAATTGCAAGTTATTAGTAAGTCTCACAAAACTTCTGTGGGACAGAAGGTGTCTTCTGAAGCCCAAGCCTAAAGTTAATATATTAGGCCACGTTACTGCCTGCGCAAATCAATTGACCTATCTGGTTCTTCATTTTCCTTTGGCAATCTTGTAAATATGCACCATGCCTGCCTCTCTACAAAGTAAAAATACCCCAAAGAATCATTTAATTCAATCTGTGAAGCATAGTGCTTTCTACCCTTCCCTTTCTTAATCCATAACCACCAGTGGGGGTTGTGATGGCTGCAACCAGCTTACTGTGGACCTTGGGGGAGGGATGACATTGTAGCCAAGGTTGTTTGGGACTGTGACTCAGACACTTTGCTGGCATACAGATATAACTACAAGTCAATTACTTTATTCCATAGGCAGTAGACAGCACAGAGCTCATGGAACTCTCTTGTATGGCAGAGGGCTGCATATTGTGATTTCCCCTTGCGAAGGGACATCTCTCAGGTTACTTCTTGAGGCTGAGAGGTTGCTTGCCACAACAGGTTTGCAGTAAGTTATTAACAGCATGCTAAACTTTGAACACTTAGCTAAGAGATATAAAGGATTAACTGTGTGTATATAAGCCTTTAGACATAAAACATTGACCAGTTTGGGGACAAAGCTGCACTTCAAGTCCCCTCTGGGGAGTTTAGAACAAAATGGGGTTCTTTTTGAACACCATGACTCAATGGGAGGGTGTCTCTGATTGTATTGTCTGATCTCATTCTCTGTGCAGTAAATAATCACGAGTACTTTGCCATTGAATCTTGTTAAACCACTGTCATATTATACCATTGAACTTTGTTAATTAAATAATTTCTTTAATAAAGTATATTATTGGTCCCTCTTACAAGAGAAGTGCATCACTTTATTCATGACTATCATTCATAGTTTTAATAACTGCAATTGCAGTGTTGAACTTCTCATTTCTCTTGCTTGGAAAATATAAGAAGTGTTTAGAATGTTTGGATAATACTATTGGTTATGTCTATAACAGAGCTTTGTTGTGCATCATAGTTCATTTTTCTACCTTGCATGCATGGTTGTGGTTCTGTGCCACACATATAATACAAACCATCAGTTCATGTAAAAAGGTTTTTGTCCCTGTACCTTCAGCTGAACCATGAGTGAAGGATTCAGAGGCACATTTCCATGACTGAATTCTCCTGCATGTAGAGGAACACAAGGAAAATAATAAATGAGAAGTTCAGTTTGGCTTGCAGGAAAGAGTGTCTCCTAATAAAAATGCTCTTCAGCTGTATTTTATATCCTAATATGCCTTACTTGAATATTTATAACACAGGTTAATCTCTATTTAAGTCAGCTACTAGTATTTACTTGTATTTCTCTTGTATTTTGATTTTTCATGCATTCATTTATTTGTACTAATGTCTGGAAGTACTCAGTGACATTTTTTGTCAGTGTTAAGTGGTTTGTCTTATCTAAAGGGAGCATAATGAATCTCATTGAAGAGGGTTTTAGAGTTAAGTTTTGTCCTTGACAGTACATGTAGAATTCTCATCAGCCAAAGGCACTGGTGGATTCTTTAACTGTACATGGCACAAAAGTGATTGAAAGGCCATATAATTTTCAAGAAATACATGTAATCTTGTTGTCACATTTATCTCTGCTTCCAATATTTCCACCTTACCTCTTGTCAGCATAGTTTCTCTATTCATGGTTAAAATTAGACTCTGAGGCATTTTGGTAAGCAAAGTATATTGAAGGAAACTATTGTATCTCTTTGAATATGAAATTATTCTCATTAATCAAACTTTTGTTTGAAAAAGTGGCCTATTCTTTTTCTATTAATTCTTAAATAAAAACAGCATTATAGTATGAACATACTGTAGATACATTTTTAGTATTTATTGGGCTACATTTTAATATTTTTTCCTGAAACCTAAATTTTCAGACTAGCTTTTTCAAGGAAAAATACTTTTTAGCAAAAGATTTTGATTTAAAATTTTTTTAATTTTTTTTTTTTATCATACACCATCACAAAATTATTCTGCATTGAAAAAAAATTAATAATACTGAAAAAGTCAGGGTGTGTGAAGCTTTCATATTATTTAAACCAATGTCTCTGATCTGGATTTTACAAATAATAAGCAATTTGCAGAAAAGTTTATTCAAGTGGTCTGTAATTTTACAAAATAATGAGAATTGATTTGAAAATAAAGTTGCTTGCCATCTAGCCAGATATGAAAAAGATATTCAAAGAATTCAGTGGTTTGAAGAGACCTGTAGATGGCATAAAAACACTGAGAAGGATTAAAGATACTGCTCCAGAAGCTAGAAAGAAGTTATTTACATATGGTGCTTGGAGATGTAAGGGAAGCTAAGAATGACAGAAAGAGTATTTCTGCCTTCTGGCAAAACTAGAACATAATGACACAGGTACAGAGCAGAAAAGTAGTTCTGTGCATACGGCAGTGAAAGAGAATGTTCAACAGGCAATAAATTATGTGAAAAGCTCTGTGCATATCACAATAAACATAATCGCTATGCATAAAAATGTAAGCTTTTCTTACCTGCTCTGGTAATAATTTAAATGTAAAGTATAACAACAGAAGTAGAGCTCCTTTCCTACAAGCTACAGTGAAAAAGCCACAAACCCTGGCTTATCTATGGGGTCCTACATGCTCTGAAAGCCACTAGGCATTTGCATTTCTAGCACCACAGTTATGCACTCTGAAGTCTGTTCTAGCATGTACTTTATTCCCAAATTAACTGCTGAGACCATGAAAAGGAGCCAGAGAGCACTAAATTCTAGGACATTCACATGTCAGGGATTTTTACAGTAGGGCTGCTAAGTCTGAAGCATTGGTAACCTTCTTTCAAGGCAATATTGACTAATGGATTAATCAACACACAACATTAAAAATTAGAGTTTCTGATGTAATTTTAAGTGGGCAAGCAGGCAAAAAACAGTTAAAGAGGCTAAATGCTATCTGGTTTTGTGAACCACTTTGGTCCTGTCAAAGAATTTTTTGCTGAAATAGTGCTTTACCACAAATTTCTCAACCAGGTCTGTCTTCTAACACCCCCGCCACCCCCCCCCCCCCCGCTACCCTTCTC
>VXBX01002782.1:73577-92839 GCA_013400415.1 Scytalopus superciliaris
AAAACCCAAAAAAACAGCCCTTCTTTCCCCCCCCCAAAAAAAAAAAAAAAAAACACAACCAACCCACTAAATTCCTGAATACGTAAAGAAGCTTATGTTTAATTAATACATTAGATTTATTTCTGTATTTTACATTTAAGGAATCCTTTAACATGATTTTCAAAATACCTTCCCTCCCATTCTATTTATGTGTATCTATTAGACCATATATTTTAACAATGCAAGAGGAGCTGCTATGTGTGAGATCAAATTTGGTAGGTTGAAATTATATATATGATATAGTTACATATATTGTATATAGTATATAATATAATAATGCAATTATATATACATATATAACAATCTTCTGTTAGCGTGACTGTCCCTTACTTAATGATATGCCAGTGATAGGTATGTTAGTACTATCAGAAGTCAGAGCTTTCCCTCACAGTAGGCACTGCATAAAGAAAAGACAGTGCTTTTATACGGTTTGCACTGTTGACTCCTGCTCATGGGCTACTCTTGGCCTTGTTCTTGTTGATCCCTGTAATGTTCCTGCTGGCCCATTTCTCCAGCCTGTCTAGGTCCCTCTGGCTAGATGCATGGTCCTTGAGAGTACTGCCTGGTCAACACCCCACGGTCTGGACTCACCTGCAAACTAAAAAAGATCGCTCGATCATCTCCTTTGGTCTACTGAAAAATAATGTTAAACAGGACCAGTCTCAGGACAGACTTATGTGGTACTCTGCTTGACACAAGGCTCTCGTTAGAATGCAGCTAAGAACACCCCTCTGATACTGATCATCCACCCTTTTTTTCACTTGTCTATATCATTTTAACTGGCATACAGTGACAGAGAATGTCAAAAACTTTGCTAAAGTCCAAATAAAAGACAGTCACTGTTTCCTCTGACCCACAAATTTTACTGTTTGATTACAGAAAGTAATCAGATTGGTCAGGCACAATTTACTCTTTAGTAAATTCAAGGTTTCTGTTTCAAATAATCTTCTCCCGCCTATGCCCAAAAGTCAACTCCATGAGGACTTGCTCCAGCACCAAAGTCTGTAGCTCCATGAATTGACTGTTCAGGCTCTTTTGAAGATGGATTGATTTACCTTCCTCCAGTTGCTGGTGCCCTCTCCTGAACTCCACAACCTTTCAAAGGCAATGGAAAGCAGCTTTGGAAAGATACAGGACACCTCTGTCAGCACCTTGGATGGAGTCTGTTAGGTCCCAAGGACTTGTGGGTGTCAAATCCTTGCAGTTAATCCCTGACTTGCTTCTCTCTTGCTGCTGGTAGTTTCTATCCTACCTGAATCCAGCCTGTCATGCTCAGAGGCTTGAGAGACCTTGTTGGTGAAGATGCAAAGACAACATCTGGTACCTCAGTGTTACGTATGCTTGCTGTCACCAAGTTACCCACAACATTCAGCTATGGTGTTGCGTTTTCACTGTTCAGCCTCCCTTTACCATAAGTATGCAGTATGTAAGGTATACAAGGTAAGTCTTTGGAATGAGTGGGATGTAGAGGAGGGCTTTTTTTTTTTTTAGGGAAAACAAGGGTAGATTCGTTGTTTGCCTGCTTTTCAACTAATTTTTTTACCTTTTTTTTTTAATTAAACTATATCTTGAGGACTTATGTCCTGTTTTAATAACAATGATTACTTGCTTCTCACATTTGCTATACAAAGGAAATTAAAAAAAAAAATAGACAAAATTACCTAAAATTAGAACCCAAACTGAAACAGGAAAAAGAAAAGGCACAAGATAAAGCCTACAAGACTACATAACAAAAGGAGAAAGAAGAAGCAGAAGAGTGAACACATGTCAAGCTATTTTACAAGAGCATAGTGGGAGAAGATCATAAGCTTCAGTCATCCACCAGTCTTTGACAAAAGGAGAGACTGGATAAAAATGCAAAGGTCGAGGAATGACTGATGGTAAGGCACAATCACTTCAGTCGACCTGTGTCTAATAATACTGTCCTGCCGTGCTGTTGGAAAATGGCTGACAACAACTGCGGTGCCTGTCAATCTGTCTGCTGGCTCAGGTTGAGTCTTTTTTCTTTTCTCAAAATGTAGAGATAAAGAGCCACAGAAGAGACATAAAATAAAATGAGCAACCACCAGGCCTGGATACTATCAAGTGATAAAAAGAGAAACTTTCTAAAAAGGAAACAATGGTAAACCTACAGTAGCATTAAGAACAAATTGCAGGAAAAAGAAATACAGACTAAAAATAATGAAAATGAGCACTCCTCTTAATACATGTGGTATCTCAACTTTAGGATTAACAATAGGTCTAATCAAAGCTTTTGCAATCAGCATTTAACAGACAACTGGGCACATGTATATACAGATGTATAAAATTACCTTGCACTTCCCCAATTCTATACTCTTAAGGTGAAAGGCACTTCCCAATGGTTCTGTCACCAAAACATCAACTTGCAGAAGCAGACATAGAGTCGATGAATTTCTGGGAGATGATTATCCTTTTGTCTATCCATCCCTCTTATCAAACAGAAGATATGTCTGTCAGATCTTTAAAGAAATATGTGACTGTATAGTAGAACAATCCTGGCAGCAATAAGGGATCAACTTAGGAAAATTCATGAATATTGAAAGGAATATAGGTATTCTGATGAATTGGGAATGTGAATCTGTGTCCACATTAGCCAGAATGTATTGACAGTGAAGCTCAAAATGACTGTATTGTCTTGGATAATATGGGTTGCTATATGCCATGAAAAAAAGGAGAAACTTGCCTAATCTTTGGCATAATGATTTGCATATGTCTTTCCAAACAGAATAAAATGAGAGTAGTCAATACATGAGAAAAAGAAAGGAAATAAGATTGTTTAAAAAAAATGTGTCTAAATGAGTAATATCTAAATGCTACAACATCCTTCTCATTCTGGATGAAAGTGTGGATGTAATCTTAATAAGTAAATACTCCATTTTAGAACAGACATTTTAGTCAGGATCTCTTGTTTTTAGCTCCTAATATCTTACCTCCTTTTACTTTCTTCATATAATCCTCCTGTTGTACACTTACTCAAGAGGAACCATTTTTCTTTGTATTTATAAGGACCTGCCTTAATGGCAAAGTTGATTCAAACATAAAATTCCAATAGTTCTACTTTATGAAAATATTAACATTACACTGAGGATATGAAATCCAGTAAGCGTAACCAATTAACAAGGTGATTTATTTTAAACCTTTTTGTTATGCTTTACAATAACATGTATGAAAATAATCACAGAGTCTTTTAAAATATGAATTTAACAGTTTGTGGATATTTCTTAGCCAGTACTGTTTATTAAAAAGCTCTTTGGCATGAAATAGTCGTGTCAAAAGTTAAGAATTATTGAAATCTTTTACTGCTTGCTGTCAAAATGGTTGTTCTTTCAGCATCACACTGTATTAGTCAAAACTTGGTTTAAGGCAAGCAGTTAGAGTATTTCTTTGAAATATCATCCAAAGGGAAAAAAGAAAAAATCTTTAAGAACTAACAGTCTCCACCAAAGCTGCGGTGATCACTACAAAGCTCTCTCATGTTCCAAGCCCATTTTACCTACTGTATTTGAACCAGAGAAACATCCAAATCATCCAAACCGGATCATCCAAAACTTACCAAAGGAAAGAAATTACTTTAGTCTTAATTTTTTCTTTGAGAAGAAGGTGAGAGAAGAAATAAACAACATGCTAATGATGCCAGACACAAAGGATTCTAGGGTTATCCTGAGATCTGCAGTCACAGAAGTGTTAAAGACATAATAAAACCATGTCTGAAATAAGTCACTTGTGTTGGTGGTGAGACAAGCTAAAACAAGATTAGTTCTCAAAAACTCCAAATCTGAGTTGGAATTGTATTAGGTTTTGACACCTATGCCAGAAAAATGTGAGCATATTTCCCATTATTTGGCTGTTTGTATTAGAAATTTCGATTTAGGAGTGCAGGTGACAGACGCCTATTTAGGTAGTACAGAGAGATGGACAGTTCTTAGTGAGTTTAAACAAGATTTAGGTATGTCATGAACTTAGTTTTTTTCATCTTCTTACAATCCCCAATTGTGAATACCTCTTAGACAAGAATATTCATGTTTTTAATAGGCAATTAAGTGCTCCTTGGGACAGGAGCCCAAGTTAGTAATCAGTCTGGACTTCAGGAACTGAGGGCATATAGATGGAAATTTTAATTCAGAAAAAATCCAAGAAGTTACTTACAGAAATGTTTTCTAACTGTAGGGGGGAAAATTGGATAGCTATTATGGAAAAGTATGTATTATTTAATAAAAAAAATTATTAATCTTTTGGTCTGCCTGTTTATTTTATTAAAACTGATTACAAAGGGAACCAGTAACCTTGAAGTTTGTGAAAGATTTGTATTTGTAGTAAGCCATCATCAAAGAAGATTATGTATATGTGACAATTGCTTAAAAAAAATGATATTCCCACAGAAAGTGAGTGTGGCAGAAAGCAAAGAAAGATAGCAAGATGAGCTGCCTATCAGACTGAATCTTTTCTCATAATAACTCCAAATTTGAGTAAATTAATCCCCCCAGTTTCCTGGCTTTTTCTTCATTTTCATCGACATCATAAACTACTTGTTTGATTTGTTGCTATCACCAAGTTAAGTAAATGCTTTTTGAGCCTCTTATAACCTATGCTACAGTAGTATTATTAGTAGGCATAAAAGTGGGTATCTTTTCTGTGATGGATTCTGTTAATGGAGAAAAACCACCTCTAATTAGCCAAAGTATATTTAAAATCATAGAGTACACCTTTGTTCATTTCTGAATAGCAGTTGGCTCTCTGTGCACTGCAGGTGCCATCTCAGCTCAGAGCTGCCTCTCACATGCTGTCAGAACATGCTCATGAGCCAAACAAAGTTAGTTGCCAACTTGGCACTCGTAAGACAAGTGTGACTGTCTGTTCTCTGTGTTTCTCACAGTGACAGTTGTGTGCTGTTGTAATCACAGGGGTCTGGCATGAGAGGAAAACAACATCCTGGCTGCTAGAGGCCAAAATGCTTTGTGCAAACTAACACTGACACCAGTTGTCAAAAGAAAAGATTTTTCCCTCAGTCCAGGTAGAAGCTAAGCATGTATACAAATTCATTTTTCTATCAGTCAATCTTGTACTAAGCCATGATACCTAGGCCTTTATACAATTCAAACACTATAATTTTCTTTATGGGTTATACCAGGCATTTCTGGAAGCATTATTAAGACCTGATATAAAATAATTGCAATGATAATAAATAAAATAATATTAAAAAGAATAAGAATGAAAAGAGTAATGTTAGGCACCTTTAACTGGCCCCTCAATAAGCTAGGCATGACTCAGTTAGTAGGATGTACACTAGTCATGGGACAATGCTGAGCACAAGTACAGATGAATTATATAGTGGGCCTGCAAGGATTTGCTCCCTTTACATCCACCTTATGTTATGTAACTCAGTGGAATTTTGTTATTGTTTTCAACAGAATTAAAATGGGATAAATCCCAGAAATTTTTGCACATTTTCATGGTAGGAAAAGTTTGTGAGGTTTTTTTTCTGTTTTGAGGACCAAGGAATGAGACTGTTAAAAAAATCCTCAGACTTCAAATCCAGCCTAGTACTCTTTGCTCTAGAACCAGGTACTTTAGGAACACCCATTTTTTATATTCACAACTACAACTACATTTAAATGTCTAACTTTGAAGACCCTCAGAGTCAGAGCGTGCACTTAAATGTTGACCTTATTTCACACTTCACCTTCAAAGACTCAATCTTCCCACCTCAAACTCAGGTCCAAATTTCCTGTCAAGTGTGATAGAATCACAAATTTAGGCTGTCACAGATTAATAATTCACACAACAGACTTGTGCTATGCTGTAAGAGCCTCAGAGATCACGATTGCCTCAAACACTGTTAAGATCACCAAAGCACTTTGCCCACTATGGCAAACTGTATAAAGAAATAACTGCTCCCCCACGATCACCAAACCTCCCCCTCCACTGAATATGCCTCCCTGAATTCCTGAAATTTGGAGAGTAAGTTAAGCCATCTGACAAGAATTTGAGGTAAAATAAAGGTGATACTATTGTCTGATTATCTAAGACTAGGAAGAGGTAAACAAGCTGGAGGAGCACTGACAATGAACACAAGGAAAGCCAGTTCAACAACTGTGTTGATAATCAGCTCTGACTGGGTCTGGCAGAGGAAAACCATATGAGATACCCACTGACTCAAAGGAAGAGAAAAACTGAGCATCAGAAACAAGAGAATCATGTAGCCAATGAGCATTGATTCCTTTGTTTGTTAAAATGTATAAATGGTGAGAACTTTTGAGTGACTTGAAGACCCTCCCCACTGAGACCAGGGTGAAGAAAGACTGACAAGATGCCGCTGGATCTACAGGGTAGTGACTCTTTCTACTTAATCTGCCTGTCTCTCACNGAGGCATCTCAATAATTGGGTCACAACATATGCTCCAAAGGAATTCAGAAGGCATTACAAAAAAAGCTGTGATGAGAGGAGACTTGAAGCTACTTTATTTTATAGAGAAAAATTAATGGATTGATGGATTGAGCAGGTTAGAGACATGAATGATCTCAACTGTCTGGTCTTGTGATAGGACATTCACCAGGGAACTGAGTTGTGGTCTTTGCTCTAATAAATTTTCAGTTATTTTACATTAAACAACCCTTGGCTAATATATTAAATAGTCAGTCAAGCAAGATGTGAACACTTTCTTGCAAGAGCTGTAATCACTAGGCTTCAAGGTCATGATCCTTTTCACAATTTTTAATCCTGACTGATGACCTTAAATCATTTTAAACATGCTGCATCTGGACAAGGGCATGCCAACAGCTTTAGAAGAGTCAAAGTTTTGGTCTTCTTTCATATCAACTTTCTGCTGGCCAGCAGGACTCTTACTAATGACAAAAGCTACCTTATATTTTGGAAACATGCCATTCTCATGTGTAACAAGGCTTCAGCAGCACAATGGTCAGTTGCTCTACTGCATTACTGGGAGTTCACACCTCTGTGCACAATATATACACTCACACATACTCTACATAGTAGACACTCACATAACTGCCTCATACAGTCTGTCATAATGAACTTACCTGTCCCCAGAGTTTGTCAGATTACTATGAATTAGTTTAAGCAAGATGAAAGGATTAAAGATGCTGTGTTTTTACAAAACAGTTACAATAATGCAATAACAGTTATAAATATATGATTAAGATTTCTGTTTAAAATTTAAGTCATTTAACCTATATCTAAGTTTGTGAGGCTATACTATCAGCTTTAGAAGTCATATCAAGATGTAATGTTCTGAATATTTCTAAATGTTTCCTGCTCTCCTAGTGAAATAAGACTACCTCATAGAGCCATTTTACCTGTGATAAGCCCCTGTCTCATCACTGAAAAATGACATACTGTAACTCACTTGTCCTTCACAAGAGATAGGGAACAGCAGCCCTGTTATTGGGCAGTGGCGCAACACATGGCAGTGTAGGGGATTCTGTTATTTCCTTTTTCTTCTCCTCCACTACTCAAGAACTCTTAAGATTTGATTTTATTGTCTTAATTAGATTCATCCTGATGTCTGGTCTGAGGCTGTTTCCCTCCACACACGAGCCACATAAAACATAACAATATAACTTTGCAAATGAGATGTCATGAAAAATATTGATATACAAGGTTCTTAAGGCTTTTCATGTTTAGCTTCTGGGGAACTTTTCATGAAAACTTAAAAAAACTCCTGATATGAGAAATGTTGACTGTTTTTCTAGATCTAAGAAAATATCTCTGGGCCAGAAGGTGTTTTCAACAGAAAGAAGAAAAAGTGTTCTCACCTTTTCTTTGAGGTTAAATTATCTGTAGGAACAACAGCAACATGTATTTATTCCATGTTTACTCTGGGGAGGATAGTAAGTAGTTACGCATTCATCATAATCAAATGCTCAAACATTCAAACTATTTAATAAAAGTAAGTCCAAGCATTACAAGTGTATACATATTTCCTTTACAAAAAAATATCACAATCAAACTTCAAGTGTCAGTTCCAGGACACGATATAGGCTTTGATTCCCAAGAGGACAGGAGCCTTTCCTTAAGGCTAGTAGGAAGCACTTTTCTACTAGGCAGGACAGAATATGATTTATAACAACATATAACATATAAGTTTCCATAAGATTTATAATTGACTATGTCTCTCAATCAAAGCTCTTGCACTCCTCATGTATCCCTCTCCAACACATTAAACAGGATGTTAGTACCTCACTCACAGCTATGGTAAAAATAATCTTCAACTTAAAAGCTGCTGCAAAGGTTTGTAATGCTCAAGTTCTTTTGTGATTTTATTTCTGCATAGTTTGTTCCAGGAGAAATCAAAACAGGGATTGTGAACTGTTCTTTGGATTTTTGAGATACAGCCTCCAGGAGCCTTTTCTTCTTTGATTAATTAAAAAAGAAAAAAAGAACAGAGGGAAAGTAGGACAAAAGAAAGGAAAGAGAGAGAGGAAGGAAGGAAGGAAGGAAGGAAGGAAGGAAGGAAGGAAGGAGCAAATATTAAAGGAACTCAGATCAACTAGAAGAGGAACGAAAATTTACTCTATGCCAAAACATGACACAATTTCTTTCATGATTACTTCAACTCTCAAGGTCATCAAGAGTTCATTTTTGTGCCAAAGTAAGAAAAACTCAACCCACTCAAGAATGACCGCACAGAAGGACAGAGATCTGCTATATCCAAAATCTGATATTTTTTTACACATTCAAGTCTTCAGCTTTACAGTAATTTGGACAAAATGGTGACTGATTCTGACAGCATCTCATTCATCCAAATTGTAGTCAGTGATCTGAATTGGTGATTCTCAACCCTGCTGAGCTGGAGAGCTCTAATCAGTAAATTGCCGAAATCTGGAGCTGATTTCACTCATGACAATTCTCTTCCTTTTCATGTGCACTGCTGCTAGTATCTAAGTTGTTTATGTTTAAAGGTAATATTTGTATAATATTGTAATTCCTACGTTACAAATTTATACTGTAAAATTGCAAGTGTCATTGTATTATTGTAATTTTCTTTAACACAAGCAGGATAATGTGGTTGCTGATCAGTAACATATGCAAAGGCTTTTGTAAGATCACTTCTTTCTTCAGGCAACAGCCTGTATCAGCAAAGCATTGTAGGGGTTACAGAGGAGGTTGGTTCTCTAGGGGTTTGATCTGTGGTGATGAGGAGAAGTTATTTTTATTTCATATATGAAACTCAAAGATTTAATATTTATATTGCATACTCTTACATGTATGATCTAATCATGAATTGCAAGACAGATCTTCCATTTCTTGTACAGCTGATAGAGTTAAAAAGAATATATGGCTGGTCCATGAGGTCCCAGATTGTTCACAAGGTTCAGCTGTGCTCCCTCCCTGCTCCTTACAATATGGCAAAACATAGCAAGAATTTCAAATATGTGTTTCATTAGAGCATGAAGTCATATATACTACACCTTTCCAAAGGATTTCCTCATGCTGACTGGAGAAAATAGGAAAAGAAGAAAAGAATTTAAACTGAGTGCTTCTGTAATTCTTTTAGGGTTAGAGGTTTATGCCAGTCCTTCTTTGCAAGTTCCATATTATTGTCATTTCAGTGACTCCTGTAAAGCAGGTAAAGCTGTTTTTTCTCATATCTCAGGCTTGGCTTTGGATCAGCCCTGTACAGCAAGCAAGCAACACTGCAAAAGAAACAAACCACTCTGCTTCACCATTTTGTACAGTATGAAATAATAAAGCCATATTTCTGTGACTGTGGCCTTTCTTGTCATTTCTAAAAACAACGTTATCATATCCAGGACTGCACCAAAAGAAACATGGCCAGCAGATCAAGGAAAGTGATCCTGCCCCTGTACTCCACTCTGGTGAGACACCACCTGGAGTTCTGCATCCAGCTCTGGGATCTCCAGCACAGGAAGGACATTGATTGAGTCCAGAGGAGGGCCACCAACTTGATCAGAGGGATAGAGCACCTCTCTTATGAGGACACTAAGAGCACTGGCTTTGTTCAGCCTGAAAAAGAGAAGGCCTTTGCAGTGACCTTATTTCAACCTCTCAGTATCTGAAGGGAGACTACAAGAAAGATGGAGAGAGACCATTTACAAAAACATGTAATGACAGGACAGATGGGAATGGTTTCAAACTGAATGAGAGTAGGTTTAGATTAGATATAAGGAAAAAGATCTTTACTGTGAGAATGGTGAGACACTGGAACAAGTTGCCCAGAGAAGCTGTGGATACCCAACCCCTGAAAGTATTTAAGACCAGGTTCAATGGAGCTCTGAGCAACCTGACCAAATGGAAGCTGTACCTGCTCAAGGCAAGGGGGTTTGATTTGGTCCTTTCCAACCCAAAGTATTCTATGATTTATTCTATGATTATCCATGACATGAAAAAGCCATTCATGTAACAATTCTATGGGAAAGGATGTATCTGAAAGTGTTATAACATCTGAAGTATGGCTATAGTAAACCTTTTATTGTTAATGTTGGTTCTGTAAGGCTAAAAATATTTACACTACTTACAAAATTATTTCAATTTTTTTTTTTTTTTAACCATTAAACAGTAAAAATCAGGTGTTTAAATATTTTGGCATTTTAGCTTGGAAAGTTAAGAGTTCCATTCTTTTCCCATGAGTCATCTGAAATCCCCCTTATGTTTTTAAATGTCAGCAGACATTCATGTGATTCCCAGAGCTGAAATTTTAAATGCAAAATACAGTAAGAGTTGTGTAGAAAAGAAAATTCTGCCACTTTATCCATAGCTTGTTCTTTCTGTTTTAGCATTACAGGAGGAAAGGGACAAAACCAGGCTTGCCAGTGATAAGCAGTGGGATGGTACATCAAAGCTTGAGGAAATGAGTGCTAGTGGGATTTCCCAATCTGCTCCATGAAGTGTCAACTACAACAAACCACACTTGAACTATTTCTACACCAATGCATGTTACACAAAGAGCAACCAAGAGATCTTGAAGTTTTGGACCCAGTGCCAGAGATTTGACATCTTTGGCATAAGTGAAACCTGGTACAATGAATCCTGGAGTGGCCTACTGGACAGTTACAGGCTCTTTGGGAGGTGAGGTCAGGGGCTTGACATTGTAAGTAATGGAAAGGCTACACTGTATTGAGCCCACACTTGACAATGGCACAGTTGAAAGCCACTGGGAAAGAGTCAAGGGGCAAACAAATAATGTGGATGTCATTGTGGGAGTATGCTATAGCTGCATAGCCAGGATGGTGATGCTGATGAACCACTGGTACAACCCAGGCCAGAAGGTTCCTAAAAAACTAAGGGAGTCAACAAGGAAAGATGCCCTACTTCATATGTTGCTTGTTAACAGAGAGGGTCTTATGAGGGAACTGGTGACTGGTGGCCATCTTGGCCACAGCGGCCATGAAGAGATTATGTTTAAAATCTCTGTTAACAGCAGGAAAAGTGCCAGCAAAACTTGGACATGAGTAGAGCAGACTTCAGGCTTCTGAGGGAACCAGTGGGTAAAGAGCCCTGGGAAAATGCTTTTGAGGCTGGTGGGGTCCATCAGGGCGGGGAGTACAGAAAAGTAATAATAAATGGTGAATTCTTAATGTTATTTCTTTCAATATAGAGTTTTGAGTTATTTCACATATATCTTCTGTGCATTTACCCTGATTTAAGAAATTCAGAATTTACTGTTAGAGGAATATTGACCTAACATCTGACAAGGCATGCCAAACATGATGTTTTTTTCACCCTGAATTTAACTTCAGTTTTGTATCTAAAATTAAAGAAATTAGTTTTGCAATCATTTTTTGTATCAGTACTTGAAAGAAAATTATCCATGTAAAGGATATTGATGTGTTAAAGACAGATCCATTTAAATCAGTGCCATGGAACAAGAATAATTAACAGTGCTTGTCTGCCTCAAGAATATGGAGATGGAACTTTGCCAAAACACAGAATTAGGTCTTATTGCTAAGCTTAAGTACAGAATATTGATTGAGCAGCTGAAATGGTTTAATAATAATTGAGAAGAATCAAAAAAAAAGCTAGCAGAGCAAGACCTAGCAGAAGTCATTGTAGTTAATGACTATAGATTTAAATTATTTAGGAAAAACACTGATTTAAAAAAATTTAGACAGCTTTTCTTTTTGGTTAGCAATTTTTTTTTAAAAAAAGAATGTTTTCAAATAGCTTATAATGACTTATAATGAATTCACCAGTTTGGTGTAAATTTCATTACTACTGATAAGCTTACAAATGTAAATATTATCTAACAAACTCCAACAGGTTTGGTGTTTCATAACTGTGTACAGAAAAAAAAAAAACAACACCAAAAACAAGGAACAAAAAATCCTAAACCCTTTGTTTGTTGTCTGAATTTCCCTTCAAATCAAAGAAATAATTAAGGTCTGGCATTCTTTAAGAAAAGAAACTGCATTTAACGGGAAGCTGGATTGCTCAAACTCTCTGAAAGAATCAAGTACTTATCAATCTTGGTAGATTTTAAAAGAATATTCCAGAAGGAAGTGTTCCACTCTTTCCTCCACCTCGGTTGCTTGCAGACTTTCAATTCTGCCAAACTCCCTCTCTCCCAAAATGTCAAATGGACATATTGTTGTAATAATAAGATGTGGGAACATCTCTAGCTATTGTTCTATTGAGCTACAGAAACATGTTCACAAAGTAATCTGGGCAGAACCTTTAGGCCTATGGATTTCTTGCAGGCTGGTCACTTCAAGTTCATTTCTTTGCAGACTTGCTCCATAATCAACACAGGATTGCTCTGACTGTATTGATTGTAGAAGAATATATGGATGAATATGTCTTAATATGTTAAGAGTTAGCAGCACTTATTACTGGGGATGCATTATTGGCAAAGCAATGTTGTTTTTGTTTCTGACTTTGTTGATTCAAACATTATTGTCCTGGTTCTGGCCAGGACATACTTAATTTTTGCAATATCCAGAAGGGGGCATGGCTGGGATTTGGAAGTTATTCTATACCACCTGACATCTTGCTGAGAGTGGGGGAAAGGGGTCTCTTCAGGTTGACTCTCTTCAGGTGCAGTCAGCCGCAGGCTCTCCAGTGAGCATTTAGCATGTGAATTTCTCTTTTGTACATTTCTGTTATTAATATTGTTGCTGTTTGTTTTCTTATCTCATTGCTGTTTCCAGTAGATTGTTCTTAGCTCAACTGGTGATCTTTACCATTTATGCCTCAAATTTTCCTCTGCAGCCTGCTGCAAAGAAGGGGGAAGGTGGGAGGTAGAGGGGGAAACAAGCAGTAGATGGTTTTAGTCTACTAAAACCAATGTGCTACATTGGAGCACAGCATTCCTAAACCACAACAATTATGTAAAAGAATTGTCAGCAATGAATATAAAACTTTCTTTATAGACATTGCAGTATATGCATTCTTTAAAAAAAGAGCCATTTTTACAAATTCTCATAAACATCAGTTACAAAAGGTAAGTAAAGCAAAAGCCTTTGCATTTAAAATAATAATAATAATAATAATAGTAATAATAATAAACCAGAGAAACCCCAAAGCAACAAAACCAGATGTTTGAAATTTGAGCAATGAAGAATTTTTGCATCAGCATCCATCTAGCTTTTCTCCAGATTTATCTGTATAGCTTTGTATTCCAATTTTAAATAACATCAGGAGACATAATAAATCTATTACTGTATTCAAAGATGCTGTCTTTTAACATAGTTCTCTATGAAGCAATCTCTGTCCAGATCTACTGTTCTAAATGTAATTTAATTAGAATTCTGTTGCACTATTACAATTTAAAAGAGGAGAAGTGAAAAAAAGGAGGGACAAATCATCAGGAACATGAACTGATAAGAAGAATTGCTGAGCAGAACTGTCTTCTCTGCCAAACATATGCATATAACACAGCAAAGCAATGCACTTGGTAATGCTGGGAAGAAGAAAGAATATGATGATAATGACAAGGCCTGCAGCTTTTTGTTAATGAGAACATCTATCTCCTGATCTACCTTAGAAATATTTCAGTTACCAGTACAGTGAGTTATTGATAAATATGTTTAAACAGCAGACAGAGGATGGTAAGGAACAGCTGCATAGCATCTGCTAATCCCCTGCAGTGCATGGTGATGATGTCAGATGCAGAAAAACCTTCAGACTGACCTCAGGACGTCTTTTCAAGTCTATTATTACTATTGCCATGAACACCTATGAGTTAATTTTACTGAAGAAGTTACCTTTTCTGACAAGGACTTTTCAGAATAAAACTACATTCATGCTGACCTTTCCCCTCCCCCCCCCGTCCCCCTACATTAACAAGTATTATTAATGTATTGAATAAAAAGAGAACCAGAACATATTTAGAATGAAACATACTTACATTATCACAAAAGACTGCCTTGGACATAAGCTACAGTTCTTCTTCAGCAACCTCAGTGCTTTCTACAGCACCAATCTTTTATTCCATGTATCTAGAGCGAACGAGCTACTTAGCAACTGCCCAGCTTATGATAGAAACTTGCACAGCCAGATGGTGCTTATGTCTGGGATTTCAAAATTTATGGCAAATGTTGATGAAAGTGCCACAGCTGCTGCATTCTTACATAAACTGAGACATGACTGGGAACTGGTATGCTGCACATCAAAATATCCCTGGAAAGCAGAAAAGTTTTGCAACTTCTGTGTAGAGAAGCCTTTTAGGTGCCAAAGGTGGAAAACTGAAAAAGAAAAGGGAAAAAAATTACGTGGTGTTCAATCTGAAACTTTGGCAGAAACTGCTTCTGGAAAGCCAGCCAGCAAGTTTCTGGAGATAAAACAATACATGCAGCAAATCAGCAGACAACTCCGCATAACATTTAGTCTTTGGAGTCAAGGGTCAGATATTGAAGTAATACCTTATGTGTGCATAAATGGAGAGCATAACATTCAAATTTATTAGAAGTGGTTTCACCAAGACCATTAAATAATTTTAAGCCTACATGAAGAAAGCCAAGATAGAAATAGAAAAATTAGGATGCATTTCACAAATGTTTTGAGAAGTCATGACTTTTTCTTGGTCAGACAGATTATTGTGGCTTGCTAGTGAAAAATAGTCAAATCTGCTATTTTGCTTATCGAACCTCTTACACAAAATGGTCCTTAGGAACATAATATTGTCAGCAATAGGACAAGAGGGCACGGGCTTAAGCTCTGCCAGGGGAAATTTAAGTTAGATATTAGAAAAAAATTCTTTACAGAGAGAGTAATCAGGCATTGGAATGGCCTGCCCAGAGAGGTGGTGGATTCACCATCCCTCGAGGTTTTTAAACAGAGATTGGACATGGCACTTAGTGCTATGATCTAGTAAAGGACTGAATTTGGACCAAGGGTTGGACTTGATGATCTCCAAGGTCTTTTCCAACCCGATCGATTCTATGATTCTATGATTCTAAACTGAAATAATGACATGCATTAACATTCACTGAATTTTGGGTGAAGAACTCCTATAACATTATTTGACAGGTGACCCAGTTGTCACCTTAGTAACTCCAGTGGAGCCTCACAGAATGAACTGTTGTAACAGTGCACCAAGATACCACACTTTAGAGATTCATTTCCTCATGATGGACTACAGAAAAAGGTAGAGGAAGGTTTTGTTTTAAATATTCACATGATGGACCTTTATAGCATGTTACCATTACAGGGTACCTGCTCAAGTCAGATCAAGGATTTCTACAAGTATATTGATTGACGATTCCCAAATATAATGATCGAAATATAAGAGGAGTTTTCAAACTATGTATTCTGTATTTACTGTCTTTCTTATGTATAAAAATGATAAATACCAGCACACATTTTTTGTTTGGAGCTTGTTACTGCACTGACTTTGCACTTACCATGTAAATCTGCCACTAGTAAGGTTAATTTCCTGGACAGATGATCTTCCTTTCCTGCCAGCATGGAAATACATATTTGAAATACACTGAAGTTAAATGACTTAATGAACTCTTGGCATGTCAGTTTTATATCTGGAAGCAGTAGAGTTAGCAAACTCTTCTCAAAATAGTGATTAGTCTACAGTGGACTGTAGAAGCAACAAACAGCTGAGTCCACGTGGTGCACAATATGCTCAGTAACACACAGAAGTTCTGCTAGGCAACTTTTGAGAAAAATGAAGGGCAAGACAGTCTCTGGCAGTATGGAAGAGAATGAGAAAAGACTCACTTTGAAGTTGAAAGTTTCCATTTTTAGAACTACAGAAAAAAAAAAAAGTAAAGCATGAAATATATTCAAGTTTAAAATCTTTAAAGAGAAAGACTCCAGTTGAGATGTACTTTTATAATAACTGTACATAAAAAGGGATAAAATGAGGGGACAAGCAATTAATTCAGATCCTTTCTTCCCAAAGGGATAATGTTTCATATGTCAACATAATGACGTTATCTATTTTCTTCCAAAAATAGCACAACACTGAAACCCAGAAAATTCCTACTGAAAACTCTTTTTTGAGTTTAGCACTCACTTAGGTTTGAAGCCTCAGGATTTTTAAACCCTTGTACTACTAAGCAGTTCCCCTAATGGTATTCATCTCCTAATTTAAAAAAAAAAAAAAAAAATTCTGCAGTTTTACTTGTTTTAATACTTTTAACTATATTGATGGCTAAAGACTGTTTCTCTTTTCTCCTCCCCCCTCACAGCTGTGGCACAACCTTTTCTCCCTGGCGACATTCACACAAAACTGTCTTTATTCCATATTTCCTTCTGAACTGTTATTACTCCTGTAATAGGATGGCAGTATAATGACCACTTTGCAACCATCTTTGAGTGTCTAGCAGAGGAAAAACATGATATTGAAACCTTTCCTGAGGTACTAGCAAACAACACTGCAGAAATGGATGTTGGAGGCAAGTGAGCGTTTAGTTGCATCACTTTGTATTTTGCTCTTAATAATTTTCCAAGTCTTAGAAATGTATGTTTACGTTGAGCCAAGCCTTGCTGTTGTGGGCAAGACACATATAGAGAGCAGAATTTATTTTCGTACTGTCCATATTATGTAAATATGTTAACTACAAACAATTCTTCATTACTATTTGTGTGTACACACTTTTTAAATTTAGGCATATGAAATTCAAAGCCTACTGCTGTCCTGGCTCCTCCTGTTTGTTCTTCTGCATGACATTTAAATCTGTCATTTCTTAGAGTGCTCTAATTTTTCCAGGACTTCACACAATTTAGCTCACTGCTCATTTAGACTTATACAGTAGTCATCGTCTGATTGAAAGAATTCTCTAGTTCTTCCTGTTAATATTAAATATTAAAATTAATAATTATTAATCTTTTAAATATGAATTATTACATATTTTTAAAAGTTTGTGTTGCATTAGCTGAAATGGCAGTGTAATGCAAAAGGCAGACACACTAATTTAGCAGCTGATGTACTATCAAATTTTTGGTCTTGAGTTTTCAGTTATTAAACTTTGTGAAATAAAGAAGCACAAAGAATCTAAAAAATGCCTTTCAAAGTGATACAGAGATAAAAGAGTGGTTAATTTTGTTTCTTAAACAGAGGAACTAAATAAAACAAGAAGGCACTAGTACTTGATTACTTTCAAGACTGTAGAGAGACAGACAGTAGCATGAAGATAGTCCCAGATTGCATATTTTGTCTAGTCATGTTCAAGTTTTGCTATAGATTACACTGTATTGCACAGTATATAGACATATATATATAATCTGTATATGAATATATACATTCATGCCATCTGTAGATCTACTGATAATTAATTCTTCCATCTAAAAAACAAAACATACTTATTAGTAAGTACACTGCACCTGTACTAAAAAAAATACTTCAAATTACATACTTTATGAACTAGTAATTGGGCCTTCTCCACTTAGGAATGATATATCAATTTAGTTTATTTTAGGTTTGTTAGGTTAGTTTTACTGCATAACTTATTCCAGTTCATACTGTGTTCTCCAGGGCCAGAAACAGAAAAACACTCTGACAACTTTCCTTGTAGTCCCTGGTTTATCATCTTAGACAATTTTCTGCACAAACCCAGTTTTATTATTTCTAGACTAAAATACTACTGTTGACAACTGCTGCACTATCTTATGTCATGCTCCAGCTTGATCTAGAATAGGGTTATCTGCTTTATACTGGATGCCACATCAGAGATTATTTCTTAGTGACATCTAGAAAACTGAGTGGAAGGTAAGTTTTTAAGGAATTTTTATCCATAGAGATCAGGATTATTTTATAATGAACCCAAACAGTAATTTTTAAACTCAACTCAAGGATGCTTTTAAGACTTTACAGCTACTGAAATGAGCAGTCTTAAATTTGCGCTTAGAGACTTTAAGTTATATGAACAAAACTCGGGTGTGTAGCAAATTCTATAATAGACTTCTAGTTTTTATGATCTAATTTACATATTAAAGAACGTGAATCACCTGTATGTAAATACAAAATCCGGTGCTACAGGTGTCAAAACTTAATCTTCAAAATTTTAGCATTCATGGTTGTTTTCTTTAATCCTACAAATTTCTACTTTTTTTTTAAATTTTCTACTTTATTTCCTACTTTTCATTTCATGTTAATCTTGTATTTCCTGTTAACATCCTTGCCTTTACCCATTTTTGTGCAGTTGTCCACAGTGGCCAGATGGATGAGTCAGACTCATGTTCGAGGGAAGTGAGAGAGTGACTATTTTTTTCTAAAGAGAAAAAAAATANTTTTACTTGTTTTAATACTTTTAACTATATTGATGGCTAAAGACTGTTTCTCTTTTCTCCTCCCCACTCACAGCTGTGGCACAACCTTTTCTCCCTGGCGACATTCACACAAAACTGTCTTTATTCCATATTTCCTTCTGAACTGTTATTACTCCTGTAATAGGATGGCAGTATAATGACCACTTTGCAACCATCTTTGAGTGTCTAGCAGAGGAAAAACATGATATTGAAACCTTTCCTGAGGTACTAGCAAACAACACTGCAGATTAGGAAAGAAAAAAATTTATCATAGATTTTGAAGCATGAGAACCTATCCAGCATAAGGGATTTCTAAACATATCCTCATTACATTGGTTCTTTAATGCAGCAGAATCCTCCACATAGTGTATAAGCAGTTCATTTGCTCCCACACCTATTTTAAGAGGACCCTTTACAAGAACAGTCTCATGACGAAGACACTGTAAACATAATACTTCATTTACATTACTGTATAATGGATGTTGGAGGCAAGTGAGCGTTTAGTTGCATCACTTTGTATTTT
>VXBX01002782.1:93812-118470 GCA_013400415.1 Scytalopus superciliaris
CCAGAAACAGAAAAACACTCTGACAACTTTCCTTGTAGTCCCTGGTTTATCATCTTAGACAATTTTCTGCACAAACCCAGTTTTATTATTTCTAGACTAAAATACTACTGTTGACAACTGCTGCACTATCTTATGTCATGCTCCAGCTTGATCTAGAATAGGGTTATCTGCTTTATACTGGATGCCACATCAGAGATTATTTCTTAGTGACATCTAGAAAACTGAGTGGAAGGTAAGTTTTTAAGGAATTTTTATCCATAGAGATCAGGATTATTTTATAATGAACCCAAACAGTAATTTTTAAACTCAACTCAAGGATGCTTTTAAGACTTTACAGCTACTGAAATGAGCAGTCTTAAATTTGCGCTTAGAGACTTTAAGTTATATGAACAAAACTCGGGTGTGTAGCAAATTCTATAATAGACTTCTAGTTTTTATGATCTAATTTACATATTAAAGAACGTGAATCACCTGTATGTAAATACAAAATCCGGTGCTACAGGTGTCAAAACTTAATCTTCAAAATTTTAGCATTCATGGTTGTTTTCTTTAATCCTACAAATTTCTACTTTTTTTTTAAATTTTCTACTTTATTTCCTACTTTTCATTTCATGTTAATCTTGTATTTCCTGTTAACATCCTTGCCTTTACCCATTTTTGTGCAGTTGTCCACAGTGGCCAGATGGATGAGTCAGACTCATGTTCGAGGGAAGTGAGAGAGTGACTATTTTTTTCTAAAGAGAAAAAAAATAAATAAACATGTTTGTATTGGTGGGAGGTGGAGATATTGGAGCAAGAACTTGAACCATACAAGAGATGCCAAATCTTTCTCAGAAAAAGATAAGCCTCTTGGCAACCCTGATAAACTTTGTTTAATATAACACTGAAATATGAAATATGTGGTATGATCTTCTCAGCAAATATCACACGTTACCTGCAGAATTCTCAAGATCTCAAAAGCTGGTGACTGCACAGAGAATGCTCTGTCCCTTTGCAGCTCCTATCTTCAATTGTGCAGCATGAGGAGCATCCCAACAGAATAACATGAGAGTTCTTTCTCCAGCACAACATGATAGCTTTGAAATTCCAGGTATAATTTACCTGGAAAGGTTATTCCATATTCTTTAAACCCAGGCCCATAACCAAGAATTAAGATAGGCAGCCTAAATGAGATGAGTGAGATCAAGATTGAAAAACATGGGGGGCAAATGGGGGAAGGAGAGGGGGTTGGGGAGGGGGAATAAACAAAAAAACCCCAAACAANCGTTTAGTTGCATCACTTTGTATTTTGCTCTTAATAATTTTCCAAGTCTTAGAAATGTATGTTTACGTTGAGCCAAGCCTTGCTGTTGTGGGCAAGACACATATAGAGAGCAGAATTTATTTTCGTACTGTCCATATTATGTAAATATGTTAACTACAAACAATTCTTCATTACTATTTGTGTGTACACACTTTTTAAATTTAGGCATATGAAATTCAAAGCCTACTGCTGTCCTGGCTCCTCCTGTTTGTTCTTCTGCATGACATTTAAATCTGTCATTTCTTAGAGTGCTCTAATTTTTCCAGGACTTCACACAATTTAGCTCACTGCTCATTTAGACTTATACAGTAGTCATCGTCTGATTGAAAGAATTCTCTAGTTCTTCCTGTTAATATTAAATATTAAAATTAATAATTATTAATCTTTTAAATATGAATTATTACATATTTTTAAAAGTTTGTGTTGCATTAGCTGAAATGGCAGTGTAATGCAAAAGGCAGACACACTAATTTAGCAGCTGATGTACTATCAAATTTTTGGTCTTGAGTTTTCAGTTATTAAACTTTGTGAAATAAAGAAGCACAAAGAATCTAAAAAATGCCTTTCAAAGTGATACAGAGATAAAAGAGTGGTTAATTTTGTTTCTTAAACAGAGGAACTAAATAAAACAAGAAGGCACTAGTACTTGATTACTTTCAAGACTGTAGAGAGACAGACAGTAGCATGAAGATAGTCCCAGATTGCATATTTTGTCTAGTCATGTTCAAGTTTTGCTATAGATTACACTGTATTGCACAGTATATAGACATATATATATAATCTGTATATGAATATATACATTCATGCCATCTGTAGATCTACTGATAATTAATTCTTCCATCTAAAAAACAAAACATACTTATTAGTAAGTACACTGCACCTGTACTAAAAAAAATACTTCAAATTACATACTTTATGAACTAGTAATTGGGCCTTCTCCACTTAGGAATGATATATCAATTTAGTTTATTTTAGGTTTGTTAGGTTAGTTTTACTGCATAACTTATTCCAATTCATACTGTGTTCACCAGGCCCAGAAACAGAAAAACACTCTGACAACTTTCCTTGTAGTCCCTGGTTTATCATCTTAGACAATTTTCTGCACAAACCCAGTTTTATTATTTCTAGACTAAAATACTACTGTTGACAACTGCTGCACTATCTTATGTCATGCTCCAGCTTGATCTAGAATAGGGTTATCTGCTTTATACTGGATGCCACATCAGAGATTATTTCTTAGTGACATCTAGAAAACTGAGTGGAAGGTAAGTTTTTAAGGAATTTTTATCCATAGAGATCAGGATTATTTTATAATGAACCCAAACAGTAATTTTTAAACTCAACTCAAGGATGCTTTTAAGACTTTACAGCTACTGAAATGAGCAGTCTTAAATTTGCGCTTAGAGACTTTAAGTTATATGAACAAAACTCGGGTGTGTAGCAAATTCTATAATAGACTTCTAGTTTTTATGATCTAATTTACATATTAAAGAACGTGAATCACCTGTATGTAAATACAAAATCCGGTGCTACAGGTGTCAAAACTTAATCTTCAAAATTTTAGCATTCATGGTTGTTTTCTTTAATCCTACAAATTTCTACTTTTTTTTTAAATTTTCTACTTTATTTCCTACTTTTCATTTCATGTTAATCTTGTATTTCCTGTTAACATCCTTGCCTTTACCCATTTTTGTGCAGTTGTCCACAGTGGCCAGATGGATGAGTCAGACTCATGTTCGAGGGAAGTGAGAGAGTGACTATTTTTTTCTAAAGAGAAAAAAAATAAATAAACATGTTTGTNGCAGCTTGGGCATGGCTTCTTCCTCAATGAATGTTCAGGCAAAGTAAAACAAACAAACAAAAAACAAACAAACAAACAAAAACTAAAAAAACCCAAACAAATAAAAAAACCCAAAACCACCAAAACATACAAACAAAAATTCCCATAAAAATATCTGAAAAAAAAATAAAATCAGAGGTTGGGAACTGATATATCTGAGAAAAGAGTCAGGAATAAGGACAAAGAGAGTTTTGGGTGGACAAGAAGGCAATAGTTAATGAGCAGAGGGCTTGCTCACAAAAAAGTATATGCTCATCAAGAGGTTGAGTCCAGAAACTCAACACTAGAAACCTTAGCATACTTCTGCAATCATTAAAAATCTGTAAAATCTATTGGAGAAATATAATATTTTTTTTTCTGTGATTCTGCTCAGGCATTAAGTCTCTGATCCACTACAATGGGTGACAAAAGAATTTAGTCCAGAATTAAAGATTTTATGTTTCTGTTACAGAAATTGGCCTTTAAAATCCATCCATAAAGCAAACTAATTGCAATTATTGCTAGATGGTTACAAGTAATTGACAAATACTTTCAGCACACTGGTTCAGAATAACTGTGCCAGCTCACACAACAGG
The DNA here is from genome assembly GCA_013400415.1 of Scytalopus superciliaris. Taxonomy (NCBI): domain Eukaryota; kingdom Metazoa; phylum Chordata; class Aves; order Passeriformes; family Rhinocryptidae; genus Scytalopus; species Scytalopus superciliaris. The sequence goes on from VXBX01002782.1 coordinate 97,531, forward strand.
CAGGCCCTTTCTCCTGATTTTCACTTACTGGATTTAAAACTTCTCAGATTCTGAGGGTTTGATACATAAGGGGTACTTCAATAACATTTGAAATGACTGATCAGTTCTACCATGACTGAGAGGTACTTGCTCTCCTGAGCTAAACCTGGAAGGGTAAAGTCAAAAGCAGAAAAATCAGAGAAAAATCACAACTGAATTAACCTGTAATAATTCCAGAATGAAAGTACCTAAAATAAATCGTGTGTCCTAGCCTACACTTGGACAGTGTGACTGAGCAAACAGTTGAGCACCAGATTACCCGCAGTGTTAAAATGGTTAGAATGAAGGGAACAGCAAGTTTCTAAAATCATGACCAGGACAAATAAGACTTAGTCCAGGAAATTCAAGCTGAGGTCGGTCTTAAAACTGACATTTTGATGCAAGAATTACATACATGATTACATAAGTTATGTGTGTGTGTGTATGCATATAAAGGTATACATATATATGTATACATATATATTTATGTATGTACCCAGTTCCACCTAGAGCCCATCCAGGGCTTGACAAAATCCTTGGTATCTTCATTACTGTACAGCATTAACAGAAATCTATGTAATGGGTATAGAGGCTCTAAACAGATGGATGAATTATAGCTGGTGCCATTGAAAGTTTTCATCCTTGGAAATTATGTACCTGAATAAGTGGGTGAATATTGAGATGCCAGGTACTGAAAGCTTTACCAGGAAATAGTTTTATACTGCTTATATATATTATGCAACAATCTGTATTTGAATCATCACATAATAACTTTTGCCACTAGCAAATTTCCTTGGCACTTTAGAGTGTCTGACACTGCAATTCCAATACTTTTCTTTCAACACAGTTTTCTGTGGGTGGTACTACTATAAACATGGAACTACTTTACCTCTAAGCTTTAAAATAGTCCTGAAGAATACTTTTTAATATAAAAAGAAATGCCTTTACTTTCTTTTCCAATTTACACAAGGCAAACAAGAAATTTTGATGAAATATCTATTAGGAATGAATACCATATTTTTTAAGTCATATAGCTGGTATTCCCTTGCACTTTCTCTTTATGCATTCAAAAAGGTGAAATTTTCAGTCCATTTGTATTTGATACTCAAAGATACAGTTTGTTAAATATTGTTCCCCATGCCAGTGGCATTTTGTGGACTTTGAAGCTGCTTTTTGAAGGACACTCTTTTACAATTGAATAGAAGATCAAGCACAAAAAAAGGATAAGTGTAGATCACTGTACTAGCAAATGAAATGTAAATCTGGTGCTAATATTGACTATAAAGTGAGAAGAAAATCTGGCAGCAGATGAAGCTGTGCATGAATAATACTACAGTTATCTTTAAATTTACTAAGGAGGCATACAAATCCATGAAATGCTCCAGCTGAAAACTTGCATTGTAAAGTTTTGAAAATGAAATGAAGTAGTTTGAATTAAACTACTTGGGGTGGAATTCCCTTATTAAATATCCTTGAGTAATACAATATGACTAACATTCATGTATGAAAAGTAAAGTAGTAAAATATCAAAGTAACAGATATTAAAGAGTACTTTGGAAAATGTTATGCCTCACATCATGTCTTTTTCATTGCAAAGCCACTGATCTTCTCAGGTCCCTTTTGAGAGTGCAAAATTTTAATGTGCAGTTGTGTATCCTCGAAGTTACCACTGCTAGTTGGGAAAGCATAGCTAATTCATCCTTCCTTTTATTGTACAAAGACAGAGGAAAGTATGCTCTGAAGGAAAGATTTAGCAGACCTACAGAAATATCTGGAACTCGAGGAAATCAGTGGTCAATTCCCTTATCTAGCACAAATTTAATGTGTAAATCATGGCCAATGCAGTACATTTCTACTTTTCTTACACCATGTTTCCATTCGCAGAGTGGTAACGCAGGGATAACACTCAGATGACTTTCACTGTCAAAGTGGTATGAGCTGTGATTACCTTAGATAACCAGATCTTACCTTCTTGCTGGACATAATTCTGCCTCCTACTTGTACAGCCATCAAGTGCTTTCTTCTGTATCTTTCCATCAAGGAGAGAGTAACTTTGCAAATAGAACACAAAGAAACCTCACATCACCAAAACCAACCTGTAGAATTCATAATTAAAGAACAGACCTGATGTCTTCTCCTGTAATGCCTCCGCGTGTTGCTTATTCCTTGATTGTTTGTGACACTTTGACAAAATTGTGCATTAAACTGACATAGAATCTGTGGGATAATGGATTGCTTGGCATCTACAATAAAGGTATATGGGGAAGAAGAGTCAGATCTGTGACTTCAATTAAATTTCATTTGCTCACTCAACTGAAGGAAAAGCTGATATTATCTTTTTTTGGCTCCCCAAAGTAATAAAAGTTAGGCTACGTCTAACTTGAAAGAGAGCAGAAAGCAGAAGTTCCCCTTACTTTCCTATGTGGCCTTCGAAGTGAATGGTGTTATCAGTCTTAATCAGTGCCAAAAAGAGTTTTACCTTATAACTGTTTACACTTTTTGTAATTATGAGTAATGAATTTTAATTTGCTCATGGTAATATGGGACTTCTTTAAAAGTTTTAGAGATAAGGCTTCTTAACACCCTCTTAAACTTCTCTGAAATTTGTCTTCATTTGCAGGTGTTTTAATTTGGAGTTTTATAACAATTTACTTCCATATATTCTAATAGGTTTGCATGGTACAAGGATTATGAAATACTCTAGGAGTCCAGATTCTAAAAGGTGAATAATTAAAAAAAGAAAAAGAAAAAAAAAGAAAACAAAAAGTGATCTAAGGGGGAAAAAAATTATGGTGTTGTGTTGTGTGCACTGAAAAAGAAGCCAAGTCAAATGTATGCAAGCTCTTTGGGCCAGAAAGCTTTCTTTTGCATAAAGAACATGCCACAAATACAGATGCATCCCCAAGCTATTGACAATAATTTTGAAATCATGTGGCAAGAACATGACGGTTTTCTCAACTCCTGCTTAGATGCTAACATGCAGCTTGTGCTTAGGGCTGAACTATGTTGGGAGCAGTGCCACTAGGTCAAAGGAATAGCAACATGTAGTCAAGGACCGTGGCCAGAAAGGGCTAAAGGTCACTATGTAAGCCAATATAACCTGCCACTTGCTGTCTCCTGCAGCCATAATCCTTGTGTATCAGTTTCCTGACAGTTCCCTCAGAATCTACAAACTAGTGGAAAAGGTACAGATGAAACTCCAAGCTGAAAAGTATAAATATATCAGCTTACCCCAAAGAGTTTTTGAAGCAGATCCAAAAACAGTTGGAACACCAATGATTTTGTGCTTCCCAGTGTGATAGAGGGAGCACACCCGCTATGATGGGGGAGGAAGGATGAGCAGCCTTACTGTCAGCTAAGTAGCTATTTTGTTCATAAGGACACAAATTGCATGTTTCAGGTTAGAGAACTTTTGTATTAGAAACCCCCTGAATTAAGTGATGAATTAGTGAATTCACATATTCAACAACTCTGTACCAAGGAAACTGAGCTCTTAGATGTTGTGTTTGTTTTCTTTCCTAATGAGCTCACAAAAAAAAGTTTAATTCACAGAATACCTTGTCCTGTAAAGTTGACAGATCCAAATGAACCATGGCACAAGACATTACTTATTATCAGCTACAACACATGACTGGAGTAGATTATAAAAAAACCCAAAAAAACAAAAAAAACAAAACAAAACAAAACAAAAACAACAAAACCCAAAACAACAAACAATTAAACTGAAAATGTATAGAGTAAAACTTTGCTTGCAACACATTTTCAAGGGTGTTGCAGTTTGACTGGAAACCATCTTCCTCCAGTATAGCTTTTCTAAACATCAAATAAACAATTATGGAAGACACCTACCACCAAAAGATAAACAAAGGTAGTGTAAAAATAAAGATAAAATTTCAATTGAAAAGCAGCAGCCTTTGAGTCTGTTATTAAACAATGCGAGATGCAATACAGGAACAAGAAATAACATAAGGGGAATAAGGCATAAAGGTTAGGTTCAACACTGAATTTATCTCACAAATAAAACATCCTCAGTGCTTTCATTTTGTATAGTATGTAGAATTTGCTTACCGTGATTAAATTTTAAAGTATTCTGAAACAAAATATAATGCTTTTAATAATGTACTGATGCAGTAGTTTAATTAATTAATCCCTTAACACTAATATTTCTTCTTATTAAATAATCTCAAAAGATGCATTTATCTCATGTAAATCAAAAGAACATATGCATGTCCTCTTTTGTGTAATTACACTAATGTGCTACTCAATTTGTTGTTCCTTGTTGATTATTAATGAATGATCACTGATAGGAAGCAAGGGATTATACAAATAACTAGAAATCTAGTGTGATTTAGGTCTATTTCTTAGCCATTATCTTTAAATGTATTTGACTCCTGTCCCTTTCTTTAATGAGATAAACAATTCACCTGAAATGTGCAAATTCAGAGAATTTTGGCATTCTGCGTTTCCAGTATTCATTGACTTAAGAAAAAGAAACTTAAATTGCCTTAGACTCTTACTGACTTCGTGTTAAAAACTTCCACATTAATTTCAGGATTTAGGTTTATAGGACAGTAATTACCAGGAGTGCACTTTTTCCCTTTGGCATAATATTGACCTAATATTGAACGTTAATGTAATGTTCTTTAAAATAATAATTTAAAAATATGTATTATTTATAGTAGTATTGCACAGTCTTAATCTTTCCGCATGCTCTATTTGAACAAGGGGGATTTTTCTTTCATTCCAAGAAGAAGCTAATATTACTTTCCAGTACCTTTGACTTGCCCTGTGCCAATCCACATTAACAGAATGCATAACATTATGCTTGATCTGAAAAGCTGACACAGTTGATTTCTATGGTTTGAGCTGAACAAAGAGGTACTTTATACCATTAATTTTATAGCCTTAATTCATTTGATCTTGTAGCCAATATACTGTATCAAGCATGCAGGTTGCCTCTGCACAGAACGTTGCTAATAATCAGTTGTCTGTAATTTGCAGCAATTTAAAAAGAATAGGTACAGAAGTCAGAAATAGGTATGACTACATTAACTTCTACCACAGAAGCTTTTAGCCAAGAGTAGCTAAAGCAGCGAAAGTATGGTAATAAATCTTGGAAATTCATCCCTTGATAACCTTTGAGTTCTTCATTTTCTCACAGCTTAGAAAAAAACCACCTCAATAAATCCATAAACCTCACCATTGAAGACAAGAGCAACTCAGAGACGGCAGAATTTAGTTGCAAACCATTTATTGTATCCAGCCATTGGATCCCAGCAGAGATCACAGAGCACAAAATATCCTTTTGCTGGTCAAGATATTTAATTATTATGTAATGTTTCAACTCTCAGATTGATTATTCTGTTCATACACATAGTAGGAGTAGTAATATTGCTGGAAAGTTAACCACTTGGATCTAACAAAGGTTGAAAACTATAAAGAGATGTTGCACTGGGATATATTATTTGTAGACATTTGGGACTATTCAATGATAATGATGCTCTATTGAATTAATTATTTCTACAGTATAGTGAGCATGAGTACTTCCCTCTTGCATTTCCTCATGACGCATACAACAATATAACCTCCAAGTATATGTCTGTCTGGAAGGAATAAGCTTTAGTAAATGTGAATTTATCTAACACTGAAATTCAGAATATTCAGTTTTTATCCCCATTACAATCAAACATAACATGGGACAGTTTTATTTTATAGTTTGGAAGTATCACTTGAACACTATCATTACAAGTTAAATCAACTTTAAAGAAGAACAATTACTATCAGAAAGAACAATAATTAAAGGAAGACAACAGATACATTTTCAGATTAAATTCAAGCAATGATGTGAAGTCACTGAGTCTGTCGCATAAAAGAAAGTTCACTGTGTTCTTAAAGATACATATAATCTTTGGAATGAATAATAACACAACTTTTAGTACTTCAAAACCCCATAAGATCTGAGTCTTTGATGCTTCTCCAACAGCTGAAATAACTGAGCAGTTTGAAGGATAGCTTTTGAAACACAGAAGATACACACCTAACCTAGGTTTAGAAAAAAAAAAAACACAAAACCAAACCAACCAACCAACCAAAAAAACCTACTATGCTGGCAATTGACAACTACTTCTGGCTTGTTTATTGTAACTGTGCTATCTCTAGGGCTGTGACTAGACACATTAGCAGTTAATCACCTGCTAGGCACTTTATAAACATCAAACATTATTCTGCATAGCACCCAAGGGTTTCAGTTATCTTAATTGATTTGAGGAGTGATACTCTGAGAACTTCCTAGAGGATTAAATTATTCAAACCCCCATGTTTACACTATGAGTGAAGTTGAATTTGCAGGAAAACAAACAGCAATATTCTGGGCACACAGGAGTCTAGAAATTATTGGATATTGAGTGGATAACAGAAAAATAGATGCAGTGATGAAACAAGGGTTGGATGAAAACCACTGCAGAGATGAAGAGGAGATGGCAATGTGCATGTGTTTGGTCAAGGCTGATGCAACTTCTGCTTTACAGTTTTACACTAGGTATTCAGGCTCTGGAATAAAGTCTTTCCTATGGGTTTTGTGCATGACATAAATTATTACATACATGTTACAAGCAAAGCTGGCAGCGCACAACGTATGAAAGGAGAATTCTTTGTGCTTCACCTTCTGAACAGTTCATATTTGAGAAAGGAAAAAAAAAGGAAAATTCATACTTTTTGGAACACCTAGAAGTAGAATTAAAAAAAAAAACCAACCAAACAAACCAAAACCCAAAAGAATGTGTTGAGTTTTGCTAACCCTTAATGTGTATCCCTTCCCCCCCCCCCCAAAGTGGTTACATTAGTTAAAATAAATAAACTAAAATATAAACAGTCAAGTTTTTTTCCTTAAATGGTCAATAAAGAGTGCCAAATGGCAGTTTTACTGATTGAACTACTTTACTGTGGAATGCCAACAGGCATCAAAGCTTTTTCTAAGCTGTGTTTTACTATCCCACAGCCTTCAAATAACCTATGTCCAAGAGACAGAGGAAATTGAACAAACAGCCTGCTTAGTACCCAGATTTTTTATTAAGAAACAGACTGCAGTGCTTTATTTCATCCTGACAGCTTTGTGTAACTTGGCTTACTCTTTATTAAGCTCAAATTTCTTAGGAAGGATAAATAGAGTGGCATTTCTAAACCATTCTAAACTAGGGGGTAGGCAGTGCAAGACAGCAGGGAAATAATGGTCTGCATGAGCGGAAACATGGTATAAAGCCAAATATTGTCTTATATAATTCAATGTGGACTAATACAAAGACATACAATTTTTATTGGCACCAAGCTTATCAGAGTTCAAGGAGCATCTGGTAAGTATTCTCAAGCTATGTGATTTAGTTCTATATAGTCCTGAAAGAAGTTGAATTCTATGATTACCTAAACCCAACAAAAAATAGGAAATTCTCTCAATAGCCACTGCCAGACAAAAACAAACATTCCACCTGAAGTCATTAAAAATACCTGGGACACAAAGATTGATGTTTTAAAATTGAGGAAAAACACAGTTGATATCTAACTATTTTTTAATATACAGCAATCAGCTCATTCATTTTATGGCAGAAAGCAACATTGCAGAAGTAAGAGTTATAAAAAGGTAAAATGTAATTGCATCAGTGAGATGCACAGTTAGAGTTGTTAGTCCTCGTAACAGTATGAATTTTGTTTGCTTCATCTCTTGTGTTGCTGTACAGTTGAGGACTTTCCCTACCACTCAGTCACATATTAAGCACAGGGAAAAAGCAGTGTGAACTGAGTTTTATTTAATGCTTTTAAAATAGTAAAACTCAAATATTCATCTGATCTCCCACACAAGAGAGTCCCACAGTCAAACATTTCTTTACCATGAAAGTCCTATCTTCCTCTCTAGTCATTTTGCCTCCTTGAACAGAAAAAATTCTGCTGGAAGTCTCTTGGCCAAACATTTAATACAGCTGAGAAAGTGAATTATGAATTTGTGAAGAAAGACTTCTGGGGATTAAAAACTCATCTCTCTTCTGAAACAGGTTTCTAGCAAAGCTCAGGGTGGGGGAAAAAAGTGTGTGTTGATCACTTGCAAATGTTTTTTATAGAATTTGCAAATGTGCCAGAAAGATTCTGGCAAACTTTTTAGACACTTTTAAAAATCTTTCAAAAACAAGGAAAGAAACAAACAACCAGAAAACATTGCTTTCTTCCATTAGAAACAAACAAAACAATCCAACACAATTTTAAGAAATATTCTAGATTACCCTTATCTCTCCACCAGGAGTAGTTTGGAATCAACAGCTAATTTTTCTTCCCTGTATCTGACCCATTCAGCAACTTACTGTACTTCCTGATAACAGACCTTTACCCTCCATCCTTTCGTTTTTCTTTCTGGACTGAATAGTTTTGTCTTATAAAATAAACACTGTACTTCTCTGCTTGCCCTAACAAGTCTTCTTTGTACTCATGTACCTTTTTTTTTTTTCCCCTTGAATACGGTTAAACAGAGTTACAGAAAACACTTCAATGTCACCTTTTTTTCTTTCTTTCCCCCCAAAGAAATATTTTGTAGAACCAATGCACAGTTATAGCCATTACATACTGTCTACTACACTCCACACATTAAAACCACAGACACTTAGCCCATTTATTAACACTTCCTGGCTTGAATAAAAAGCTATCAGGTTCTTTTGCAACATGTCATTCAGCCAGGTCAGCAGTGTAAGTGAGCCATGATTAAATAATTAATGCTGAGTTCTACTAGTATTATTATTGGTCTTCAAATTCTCTGACTACATTCATGGAGAAAACGGAGAAATACATCTCTGAACAACTTGATGCACCTATCCACAAGTTCAAGCAGACATTATGTCTGTGGTAATGGAGTTCCCCTAAATTCTGAACCAGAGTAACATGAATAAACTTTGTTGCTTAAAGGAGGGTGTAGAACATAAACAGTCAGATTTCCATGATTTCTCTATATAAACAAAACAAACAAAAAAACCAACCAACCAACCAACCAACCAAAAAAAAAAAAAAACCAAAAACCCCCCAACAGCTTTTAATCTATATCTGAAGATAGTATCCAAGATAATGAGTGCTCCAAAGTGTTTTTCAGAGGCAACATGTTATGCTTCTTGACTGTTGCCACTGCAGACATCCTACTGAAGAGTATGACAAGGCAAGATCCTCATATTAACAAAGACAATGGGACAATGGGAACTTTCAAGAGTTATGGAGGGAAGGCATAGGTTACTATCACTTCCTACCAAGTATTCCAGCCCTTGATAAAGTCTAATTTGTTATAACAGTGGAGTAGTAGTTTTACTTAGTAAAACCATTACAGTTCTTAATGGAAAATTCTAAATTCTTTAATTTAGGTCTTTCAGTCTGCATTGTGAGACTTTGACCAAAGGACTAAAAATCAGGTATAGACTTTTCATTATAAGCACTCTTAGATATTACACAGAGACTTAGGAAACATTACCTTATAAATTACATACTGTTTGTATGATGACTGAAGCAGCAACATAAAAAGTAGTTGCTCACTTACATTACCACAGCAATCATGGAAATAAGACACTTCTGTAAGAAAACTTACCTGTTTTGACTTGTTATGTCCTGGAAAGATGGCAAATAATAGTCTGAAGTGGAAACTGGTACTGGACTTGTAAGGAGCAACAAAACCATTCTTTCCAGCCCATCCATTTTAATACAAGTGTTGGAACACATTTGATTTTAGTTCCATTATAGAATAAATCCACAATTCTGAAACCTAAAAGCACCGTGAAATGAATCTGTCACATTCTCAAGGTCTCTTTAGTATACAGTACTTTTGGAAATCTGGTCCTTAAGTTTTGTCTAAAAAAGACAGCTTGTTAAAATGGAAAATTATGACACATGATAACCAATAACACTCTAGAGATACTTTTGCATGTATTTGCATAACTTTGCTCCCTTTAAAAGCAATAATGAAAACATGAACCAGACCCCTTGTTATTTACACACTTCAAAACTATCAATATACATTTGTTTTTAATGGTTGTTCAATTAGCTTCCTCTCCTACAAAACCATTTGTAATAATCAGCATTTACTGCCATGACACATATGGGCAGGAGTGGAACTAATCATCTGCAGGCTGTCCCTGCTGTTGATCTGAACAAACAAGCTGTTCAAGACTTCTTCCTACAAATAGTACTACTTAATAAATCAATGAGAACCTAATGTAACATTTTAACATTTTCCATTCTGTTTTACAGACACGACTGAGATCCACAAATTCATTTTTGAATGTCACAAAAAAAAAAAAAAAAAAAAAAAAAAAAAAAAAAAAAAAAAAAAAACCCCCAAAAACAAAAAAAAAAAAAANTGCCCCCAAAAGCAGACAGTAATATACCAGCACACCAGTCCAACCAAAGTTTTAATCTATAGAATAAATAATGTGTTCAGGTTCCTGCACCTGTGACAGATGGTAAACAGAGAAGAAAGGTATCACCATCAGAACTGCTGAGTTTTGAAATACCAGTGCACAAACCACAGATGGCATTGGCAGATCAGTTCAAAGAATTAGAGATCCAGAAATAGACTTTTCCTTTTCCCTGATGCATTCCTAAAATGTGTTGGCACTATCTGCAAATTACCTAAAAGCAAACACATCTTTGAGTTAAAGCAACATGTCAGTTTTCATTAATATAAATGTTGCATAATGTCAGGGACATGTTAATCCAATGGATCAATTCTTTTTACATTTCAGAGTTCAGAATTTCTATTGACCATGGGGAACGATTGCAGCTCACACAGTCTGAACACTTCTGTGCAACTCACTAGTAATCAAGGTACTGCTTTCCACTCCAGGCAAATGATCAGTCTTGGAAATCTACTAATTGTTCAAAAATGTCACTATCCATGAGTTGAGACAGATTTCCTGATTGAATTCTGAAGCTCTGAATGCTACAGAAGTGTTTGGAAGACTTCAAACAATTCTTTTTCTCATGTATATTTTTGAGTCTGAGCCTCTAAATCCCTATGCAGACCTGTTAAATCAAGTCCAGGATCTACATTTGTAGGGTTAAATGTAGGGGTAAGGTGTTTGTTATCTGTGGGAAGAGACATTATAGTGACAGGACTGAAACACAAAAATACAATGAATCTTTAATATCTAATTAAAAATTATTACTTTAAAACAACTAACACATTCCTAGCTCCATATATGTGGTGTGTTCCCTTTGAACAACCATAAAAGTTTAAGAAGATAAATTCTTGCAAGGAGAAATCTAAATAAAAGGTGTTGCTGGTAGGAGTACCTCATCAAAAGTGCTGAGGTTAAAAAATCAAAGACAGCTGAGTTCCTATAAATTTCAGGAAAGCAGCCATAGATTTAAGTCTGTATCAGAAGGAAGATGGGTACTTGGTCGTGTCTTGAGTGCAGAAACAGTTTTCTCCCAAGTGATTAAAATTAGATTTAACAGGTGCTTCCACCAGATATGAGAGAAAGAAGATTTGAAGAAGCTGCATGAAAAGTTAGAAAATGCCAATTAAAACAAAAACCCAACCAACCAACCAAACAAAACCAAAAATGAGTTCAGCTCGTAGGCCCTAAGTGGCGCTGTCTAAGACTATTGCCTCCATGAGATTGCTGATCTATGGAGAGCAAAGAGTAGGAAGGAGGGAGGAAGGGAGGGAAGGAAAAGATCTCCCTCAGCTCAAAGAGGCTCTCTGTTTCTTTGAACAGTCAGTGAGGTGGCTGTAAATGCAGCTCTGAAGAGGAAACTAATTTAGGTGCTTTCCTGGGAGTGAATGAAGGAATGCAGACAGTGAGAGGGAGCCCTTGGGTTTGAAATTGCTGGGGAATGTGCATCTGTTCTCTTTACTGCATCAGTTGCACAGAAACCTTCTAGAGATTAAGCCAAGGTCAGTTGCTTTTGATACCTTTTCCCACCGTCACAACAGCAGTCTAAGTATAGCTCATATGAATTAATTTCTCTATATATTCAAATCTTCCACTGTGGACAGCAGTTTACTTGGTCAATGGCACATAATCAATATAGAAAGGCAAGGTTTCAGAGAGAAATAAATTATTGGGAAAAGCAAGGACCAAATGCTTGTGATGCTTTGAACAACAGAAAAAAATTATATTAGACAAAATAACAGCTTGCTGTGGTGCAATGTAAAAGAAACAGTGAAACATAAATGGTAAAACTTAAAACTTTGAATTTTAAACCCATTAATACACAAATAAAGAAATAAATTGTGATCTAAGAGATAGTATTTCCATTAAGAGAAGAACAACGCTGCAAAAGGCCAATGCCTGAGTAGTCTCCATCTCATACATATATGAAGATAAAATGCATTCTATTAAATGGCAGCCTGTGACTGTAACCAACAAAAGCTTGATAATCAAAACATTAAAAAGACATCAGCTACTAAGGACAATCTCAGCTGAAATGGACACCATTGAAATGACAACACAAAACAAATCAATGAATTGGAAGCTTTGCAGCTGGGCTAATGCAACCAGAAGGGAGGTGGGATTAAAAAAAACAAAACAAAACAAAACAAAAAAAACCCAAAAACGCAACAAGGTAATTAACTACTGCTTTATTTCACAAATCCTAGATATGCCTTCATCCACAGGATGCTAAGAAACATGCACAGCATCATCTTGACAGACAATCATTCTCATATTAGGTGGAAGATTAACATAGCAAATCATTTTCCTATTCTGAAAGGAATTTATTTATCTAATAAATGAGAGGAGAGGGGGAAAAATGGAAGGGAAGCTTTCAGAGAGCTAACAAATAAAACCTAAGCAAAAATTCAGAAAACAGAAATAATAGAGGATAGCTGAGTGCCCACTTACTTCAAAAATCCAGATTGAACCCAGCAAGTGACAGTCACTTAAGAGACTAGGCATTTGTTTTCTAGATGGCAATTCATTTATAGTGCTTCTTCCTGCCTGATGGTTGGATTTCCATACTAAAATTCACTCCACACCCCTTACTATATTCTAACTGAGAGAGAATCATGATTTAACAATAAATCTCTCCTAAATTTTATATTCATCATTATGTTAAAAAAAAAAATCATATATTTTTCACCCTTAGTTCATGTTGCTTGGTTATGCTTGCAAATTTACTTGTGTCAGTTGGAAATGGAATCCTTTCACAGCAGGAGGGAGTGGACTTGGAAAAGTGTGTTTGTTATAAATAGAAGCATTTTTGTTATAAATGGAAGCATTTAATGAAAAATCCTACTTTTTAATCAGCTTTTTAAAAGCAGTAATTCTGGCATGGTTTTGTAAGGGTTTTCTCTGCCAGCTGGAAGTAGTTTGCTTTCATTCTGTTTTTTGTTTAAAACTTGTCTGGCATCTGGAAATCACAAGACTTTGACAATGAAATTTGGGGTTAATCTGCTTATTGATTCAAAATGCACCAATCACCAGAAAATTATTCTTTTGTTACAATAAACAATTGAAAATGAAACTGCAAAATAAATATTCATCTCCATATGAAAGTGCCTGATAAAATACATATAACCCAGATGGAAAAAACCCCTAAGTTTCAAAGTAAGCTTCAGGCAAACTCTTCCTCAGAAAAGACCTAGACATTTGACCACAAGGTATTATTAACAAGTGAGTACATATCTGAAGTGTGTTTCTGAAAAATTTTCTGTACTTTCTTAATTTTAAATATTTCATTAAGCACCCATACAGTTATTTGCTGCTGCTTTTACATACTGTAACCTTTTTATATTATATTGACATCTTTAATAACAGAAACAACCCTCTTTATGGATTATATATTATGTCACCTATATATAATTTTATCATTAATCCTGTATGAATAACTGTTTACCCTACACAACAGCTTAAACAAAGCAATTTGTTTAAAAATGACAGTTATGGGAGATAAATACTAATGCATTAACAGTTGCATGTATTCTTTAAACAGCTTAGTGCAGATCCCTAAGAAATATATATGGATATTGACAATATTGCCTCCAATGTCAAACCCTTCCGACTGATAGTACCACCCTTGGGGTAGGAATATCTGAACTGACTGTTAATTGGTCCCTGAACCCTCAGCTTTCAGCTAAATTAGCACAGCTGAAATTGAATACTAATGTAAGCCAAAGTTGGTTTGCTTTATTAACAGGGCATAGTAATTGCAGTAGCTCAAGAGCTGATACCCAAGGCTCAACACCAGTCACCTGTTCAGAGGGATGAGTTTTCCAGAGGGAATGATAATACCTGGTATGGGCTCTGGGAAGTATGAGGCCACTCAATGTTGCCAGGCTCGTGTTGTTTACTGAGACAGTATTTCCCACTATCCCTGCTGGTGATAAAGCACTAGAGTAGGCACCCCTGCTCTAACTTGAACATTTCCAGCATTTTAGTAATGATCATTTGTTGCCTCTTATCACAGCCCAGTTCCCATGCCACTGTATGCCTGCAAGGTATGAGTATTCCTTTATAGATTTGTTAAAAGGATTGAGTGATTTCATTCAAACTGGCATTCTCTTAAAATTGAAAACTCCCTAGCATGTAATTTTTCACATCCAAATAAACAAATATATTAAGAGTAAAGTTTGTATTTCTCAAAAATACAGAGGTTTAGTAAGTAACATAAGTGTACTTTTAAACAACAAATCTTTATCAGTGAGTCACAGGTAGTACACCTATTTCAAGAGAAAATCAAGATGGGAAAAATTATATGTTTTCTAAGAAAACAATACATTTCATATGTGGTAAAATTAATTTTGTTTGCTGGACAAATTTAAAAAAAAAAAACAAAACCTGCAAAATGTGGTCAGATAATTACTATAATCCTGTGGTTCTCATATTTTTCAGAATTAACATATTTTCTCAGGAGATCAAACTACACAAAAATATGGTGAAATAAAGAGTATTATAGCATATTTTTGAAAGATCACAACATTTTATTTTCTAAAATAGCCTATCATAAAAGCAGGAACAATGTCGTAGTTGGAGGGATATGAACAAAATATGCACTTGATTTATTATAACATAGCCTTCCAAAATGCTGCAATGCACATAATGCATATAATAGACAGATGTTTAAAGTAATATAAACAAATTACAAAAACCCCTCAAGAAATTATTTCATTATATAATTGTTTCCTCTCACTTTTCAAGCTGTATATATGCCTACTTCTCCTACTAGCTTTCTAGAGCAGCAATAGAATTTTTGTTTTGATGTGTTCAGTGCATAGAATTAGAAGGTCAATATGTGACAGAATTTCTAGCTAATACTAGTTAATCTTACCTAAATTGAGATCTAACCACTTGCTAGCCTCTCCAAATGTCAGTCATCATTCATTCAAAATCACTGAGAATATAATGCCATAAATATTGCTGGCATTAGTATAGTTGAAGTTTCTGCTTTATTTAATAAGGAAAGGGAAAATTCAAGGCTTAAGATAGAGAGCCTTTCTTCATCAACAATTGTGTGATGTAAGGTTAGAATAATGAATGACTGAATTGTCAAATGGCTGTCTTAATAATATATGAAAAATTGGCATGGGAAGAAAAAAAACCTTATTGGATGTTAATATGCTTTTCATAAAGCAAAACTGTCTTATTATAATAACTCTCTTACCTTTACATCCTAATTTCAAGGGAAGTCAGCATATTTATATGAATAAACAAGAATGACATTAAAATTATGCCAAGAATTCTATCAGATTTTCCTTTAGTAGCTTTACTACCTATCCTGTCTAATGGCAGTAGATGAAATATTGAACTTAATCCCTTCATTTCATCTGCTGCTGCAGGCTGTTTGCCTTAGATTTCCTTGTGCAACATATCAAAGGAAGGAATGGAATTTACAAATCTGAATATCCAAAAGAAAGACAAATAAAGCTCTTTAGGCACTCTTTGATGCCTCTCATAAGGTCTTGTGTGTAGATCAAGGTGGTTCAACAGATCTCTGCATCAATCCTCTTCCGCTACCAATGATGCTTTTTCTTGAGCCCTGTCTATATATAGAGAAGCTCAAGGAACACTTTGTAGGTGAAGGCTGAGGCAAAGAAGGCACTGACTACCTCAGCTTTATCTTCCAGCAGATCAACACTTGCACTCAGCTTGGTGTCATCTCTGAATTTACTAAAGGTAGAGTCAATCCCCTCATCCAGATCATCAATAAAGTTCTTGAATAGTACTGGGCCCAATACTGATCCCCGGGGGATATCACCAGTGACTGAATGTTAACTGGATGCAGCACCATTTACCATTTCTCTCTGGGCCCAGCCAGACACTTTTGTCCTCTGAGCCCAACAAAGATGATTTTGTTATCTTGCTTACTTTGTTCAGGTGGTCCATAACAAACTCTTGCTACAGTGTTGCCCTTGTTGCTCTGTTCTCTACTCTTGACTTTCAGACTCTTAACAAGGGTCACCTGACTGGAGTGCTGAAGTGCTCCATATATCTGAGCTGCTCCTTAGCACACTGGCAATTCCATCTCCTTTTTACTACTACCTGTCTTTCATAAGGAGCCTGTATCCATCAATACAGCTTACACAGCCCTCCAGACACACAAGCTGTTCCCATCGCAGTTATTGCAATCACATCTCTATTCTGAATTCACACACACCGCACTTGGTCCTCCTGCTGGTTTCCCAGGCTGAGTGGATTGTGCACAGGAACTTCAAAAATGTCCTTTGACACTTGTATCATCCTTTCCAAAGGTTCTTTTACTCCGATCACCCTGCCCCATGTGCTTGCTACCCCTGATCTTTTCACTTACCTGCAAAATGTCATCATCATTCTCAGTGTACCTGGTTTAAAATTCTCCTCAACAAACAAGAAAGACTGTGGGCAAAGATGCTTTTAGACCATCATTGTCAAATGGGTCCCATCTCTTGATAGCAGTTCTCATTCCTCAGAGAGGAATGGTCACAAAAGCTGGGGCACTACCGATGACACCAGGCAGTTGCTAACTCAGTGTGCATCCATTCCTACTAAGTACTCTTCCTTCCATAGCAGGACTGAGGTGAACATCACTTGTACTTCCATGTCCTTGTCTCTATCTCCGCACTACCGTAGTCCCTCTTGACTTTTTTCCAGGTCTCCCTCAGCAGTGATGTACATGGGCAAAATGAAAGGGAGCCTCAGAGTTGGAAAACCCTTGGCAGTCTCACTGAAATACTCCTTCCTACCCCAGTCCAGTATGTTTGCAAAGAGCAAACCTCATGACAAGCACAGAGTGACCTAGCACCTCTGGTCAGATGTTGGGTGCTCCCATACTGTAAAAGGGGACCTCTAACCATCACAATTCATCACTTCCCCTTTGTTCTAGTGTTCTGTGCATGTCCAGCTCACTCCAAGGGCTCCCTTAATGGAGCTTGTTCAGTTATACAGGATATTATGATTAATTCTGTGAGTTCAGATCCAAGGGTAGATAAGGAGCCTTTCTTTTACTGCCAGAGGTCACAAGCTCCATGCCTTTCCCTACTTGTGAGTCTTTACCCATCACTCATTCAAGCATGGCCTTTATCTGTCCCTCCTTCTCTGTATCACAGGGTTCAGATCTTCCTTCCACAGGGTTTCTTGTGAAGCCCCTGTCAATCTCATGTTCATTCCCTCTGCTTGTACACAACTTTCTCCACTCCTCCTGCAGCTCCTTACCCTAGTGACTCAGTGTCCCAACAAATTCACATCTCCTGCTGTTGTTATTATACCCTGCATTATTTCCTGCTGCCCCAGACCTGGTTGGCTGCATTCCCACAACAATTCTGTCTGGGTCAAGACATACTACTAGTTATACACTTCTATTTCTTGACTGTACAGAAGTTGTAAACCTTCTCATGTTCTTCTTTTGTCAAGCTAATGTAGATACAGTATTTCAAATTTTCATTATTTTTTTTTCTTTTTTTTTAATTGCATAATGCACCTTGCATCCTAAAAAGCTTGGTTTCTCTCATGATAGTCCTAGTGGTATCTTTTTTCTCTGCAGATACACATAGGTCTGCCCTTCAGGGCACATGAGCAATCTTGATGCAGTGGAAGCTGTGTAATTGTCTCTCAGAATTGACAAGTCTCAGGATAGAGCCCAATAATGTGTAAGTTGTAGTGTATCAAAGGTATGGAAAGCAATTATGACATTATTTTTCAGAATGCATATGTCAAGAAAGCAGGAAACTCTTAGTGGATGATAAGGGAAAACTAACATATATTATTGTTAAGCTAAGTAGCAAAATGTCTCTCAAACTACAGATATGCTCTCCTCATCCATGCAACTCCAGAAGAACCAACACAAAGAATTACCAAAAAGGCTTTTCACAGCTTTCAGATATTTTTGTTCTTTCTGCAAAGCACCCAAATACAGTAGCCTATAGATAAGTGCCACTTACTACCCTTTTGCCTGTCAGATGTTTACCTGTAGACAGATATAGAGCACTGCTAAAAATAATATGCACTTTTGCAGGGAAATAACACTTTTATCTGAAGGTTTAGTAACATGAACTGAATCTGTATGTATTACATAGCGGAATATCAAAAGAATGGCAGTTTCATATTTGACAAAACTCAATTTCTTCACTGGAGTTAGATTTGTTTTTTCCAGGTGAGGCAATCCACTTATTAACAGATTTATTGAAATTCAAGCACACTGTTTTCAGAATATTAAGACATTATCAATTTGTCTGCTATTGTTTTTTCTCAATTGTATAGATCTTTCACCTTTTCATACACAGATATATACATGATAATCTGTGACAACAAACTTGGAACATTGTCATCTTCAACTCGATTTCTTATGCCTTTTATAGAGTAGCTGATTCCCCTGGTCAAATGACAGGTACTGTTCAAATACTGTGTTTGCTATAGCAGACACCATTCTAGACTTGTTTGGAGTGACATCCCTCACAATCAATGGCTGTAGCACGGATCAGACTTTCCTAATGTTATTTGTAAAAACCTATAACAAAAGACACTGATCAAAATGTAAGCCACTGTATTGTCAGTGAAAAATATGCATCCATATGCTTTATCCATGTGCAATGGTCAGTAGTACTGTTCCTAAAAGTAACAGTGATATGTAACTTGAATTCCCTTTTCCATTCGTTAGTAGCCCCTAGTGTGAATAAAATAGGGTTTCATGGATTAACTAAATCAATTGCAGTTAAAATCTGTCTTTTACACAGATAATTATTTAAGTTTCATGTTTGTGAAAACAGTTAAAGACTCAGATCTGAACTGCTTCCAGTGATGATCAGTAGTAAGAGGTGATTTTTAAGTTTCACTAATTGGGTCCATAGTTGTTGTGGTTTAGGAACAGTACTCCCCAATTTAGTCTTCCCACCAAGACTCTCCAAACTATACTGCCACTGACTTGCTCCCCTTCTCCTTCTTTTCCACCCTCTCCCCACAGGTGACCAGAGAGGAGAACTGGAGTCACAAAAGGCAAAGATCATGGGTTGAGATCACAAAAATTTACTGATAACATCAACGAGATAAGAAAATGAACAGTAGCAGCAACAGTATTAAAAACAAAAGTGTAGGAAAGAGACAGTGATTCAATGCAAAATGCTCCCTGAGCCTGATCCGATGTGATGTGACCTCAGCCTTCAGGAGCCCACATTTTCTCCTCAGGAAGGAGTTTCTTCTCCCTAGAAGACAGTCCCTGCCCCAGTCCCTGGCAATGATGTGATGTGGTATAGAATAACCTCCCGGTCAGGTCCTAGCCATGCATCCTCCTGGCTACTGCAAAAATTAACCTGGAACCTGGCTGGAATGAGGACAAAAGAAACATTTCTTAAATTCCATTTTTAAAACAGATTATTTTGAAAAATTTGAAAGTTGAGTTGCCACCTATTGAATCAAACATTTAGTTCTTCAGTTTTAGGTGGAATAAATATCCTGGCCATGATACTTGGAAGGACAAAACCTTTAACAGTCTAGTTGTTCACTGCAGTTTAAGGACATACATTTAAAATCCACATCTCCTACATTTAGCTTAAGGTTACCCTTCCACCAGAAAGCTTTCTGACAAAAGCACTAATTATGCATCCTGCCTACAAGCTTATTATGTCTGGGAAATCTTAAACCACTGGGGTATCATAGTGCTTCCCAAGCACAATTTTTCCTCAAACTGAGTAATGGCATGTCTGTTATGATACAGTCATCTACATGTGTTTGAAAGGAGATTGCAAAAATTTCAGATAAAATTAATCAGTTTTCTTCCTGAGCGAAAAAGGGATAAATCACCATTCACAAAAATTTAACAATAATTCTTAATGAAAACCATTAATTATAATTAGTTGAAGGGTTATAAATGAAAAATATTTAACAACCTCAAGAACAAAAATTGCAACTGTGAAAGATTATACACAATGCTTACCAAATAAATTAGCTTAATAAATTCTTGGTTTCTTTCTCTTCCTTTTTAGAGAAGTTTATATTTAAAAGGGGAAGAGATAGAAAGAACTAACTCTACTAACATTTTCTGGTTATAAATGTGTTCCAAGTAAAAAGAGCAGTAACAACAACAAATTCTGTGAGAAAGCAGGGTAGAGAAGACTTACACCTCAGCAGCCATTTGGTTTTTATCAGTTGGCTGTACTCCTGGGATGTTCTTGTGAAATTCTGTCTGACATTAGTTACACAAAACCAGAGACTACTGAGTCGTGAGTTGGTATTGTGGGATGTTCCTCAATCCTTGGATTCCAGGCATCTTCAGTAAGATTCCCTGAAGCACATTGCAATAGTCTGGGTATCTTGGTTTCATTGGAAAGTAAAGATGATAATTTCATCTAGTAGTGAACAGCCCAAATTCCTTCCCATTTGGAAATAACCTGGAATCAGTCAGGGACTGGTATTCTATCCCACCATGTAGTCTCATTTCCAGGCAGTCCAGCTCTCATTATATCTTTTAGCTTACATGAATTTAAAAAAAAAAAAA
>VXBX01002782.1:118484-174202 GCA_013400415.1 Scytalopus superciliaris
AAAAAAAAAAAATCTGGTCATTTAGTAATTCCATTTGTTTGGTATTTACAGCATGCGAAGATTGGTAGTGTTGAAGAACTTCTACTTGAGACAAATTTGTGTAAAAATGTAGAATAAGTACACTTGCTCTGTCCAGAAAGTAAGTGGTCAATCTTCCTGGCAGCTGGTGCTTCAAAAGTTTTGTTTCTTTCCTTTTCTGCCAATAAGGAGAAAATTCAGCACTGATCACGTAACTTCAGGATTTTTTTTGACCCTTGGGAATACTTTCTTGTTAAAAGTTTTTGAATTTGATACTTTATTCTGATGAAAGATTTCAAGAATAAGAACTTTCAAGATTTCATGGAACATATTTCACTTGTAAAGAAATTTTAAGGAAAGCAATAAATCAAATTCTAACAAATTTAAATCTGTGACTAGAGTTTCATTCACAGCCATATTGCATCTACGTGACTCTTTTGGTTTCACTAAAGCATGGAATTTCTGAACTAGACAGCTAAATGGCTTCTAAGCTCTGCCTCATTTTTGGTTTTTTTTCTCATTAAGAGAGTTCTATTCAGAGTTCATTGTCTTTGAAAATATTCAATCCCTCAATAAAATTGATTTTATGCATAAGCTTCCTTTATTAGCTACCTATCTTTAACTTCTTCCAGTTTTCAGAATTGGAAATAACGTAATGCTGAGCTACCATGGGAACAAATGACCATTTCTTACTGGATTATATAAAGCTTTCAACTGGCAAAAATAAATTTAACTGATAATGAAGTAAATTAAAGCTACCTGCTTAATAATTTGCAGTCATTGGTGTTAAATAATTATGTGAGAAACAAAATGTTTTGGCTTTTTATGCTAACACACAGTAATTAATAATACTAAGTATATTTCACAGACATTAGCTAGTTCTGAAAACACTTGTAGCATGAAATACAATATATCCTACAGACTGAAGTTTACTTGTAAGACAATTACTTTAGCTTCTAAACAATTCAATTTTATTTTGCCCAACCACTAGTGTCTGAAAATGAGCATATATTACATTTGGTTTTGTGCTTTAAGCTGCATTTTTTTTGTATTTCTGTCACTTTTATTTTACATCAGTAAGGAACATGCCAAGTTTGGCTAAAAGACCTGCTCTTTTGGTGTTAATGATAGATATAATATGATTACTTCATTCAAATCTTGAATTGTGAAAGGACCTTTGTCTGACACAGCTTCACATAAATAAGTGAAGGTGCATATTATATGTATGATCAAAAAGCAGAAAGTCTGACATTTGAAGGTCAGATCAGAGAGGGCAATAACAAAGGGGAAATTATTATGCATTCTTTTATCATAGAAAAAGGGAAATAAAGGTTACACTAAAACAAAACTTTTCATAAGATTCATGATAAACTACTATAATTACACAAAAATCAAACACCCTCAACCCCCAAGATGTTTTTCATAAACCATTCCTGCATTGCCTTATAGCTAAAATTAATCTCAGGCAATCTCATATAAGATGTGTATTTATATATATTAATGTAAAGCATTGGGGAACTTGAAAATCTCTATGGACACATTTCTGTGCTTATACTGTACTTTGAGATTTTTTTATGCCTGAATACAATAGAGTATGTAGACTTTGCTGTTGTCTGACAAAAATAGCATAGCTAAGCAAGATGATAAAAGGAATTTTTAAAGGTATCTCAGAAAGCAGCCTCATAAAATGTGTTGCTTTATTCTGCAAATACTCTGTGTGAATTACTTACTGGTGCAATGACCTGAATAAGCCATAAGTCAAGGGTGGACACTGCAATTAATCTACTCTCTTTTCCTGATTTTGCAATGATAAATGGCAGACTGGAAGGGGAC
The DNA here is from genome assembly GCA_013400415.1 of Scytalopus superciliaris. Taxonomy (NCBI): domain Eukaryota; kingdom Metazoa; phylum Chordata; class Aves; order Passeriformes; family Rhinocryptidae; genus Scytalopus; species Scytalopus superciliaris. The sequence goes on from VXBX01002782.1 coordinate 120,336, forward strand.
TGTATCGAGGACCCAATTAGAGAATAGTTGTTGATGTGAAAACCATGTTTAAAAGGAGTTTGAATTTGCCCTTGCAGAGACATGGCTTTTTGAAAGAAAAGGTAAGCAACTCTGTCACCGATTACCATGTTGTTGCCACGCTGAAGTACATGAAACACCTTGTCCATACTGATACAGTTCTCTGTGTCCGAAGCTACACAGATGGAGAACAAACCAAGGTGGTTCTGATACACAAAAACTGACAGATAACTGTAGATAGTGAGTTGCATCCTAAAATTTCAAGCAGAATAATGTCACAGAGGAAAAGGTTACAGTCATGTCAAGCCACAACATAGGTGCATGTGCTGCAAATAGAACTGGTCAAAATATTTGTACTTTTTAATATTTAGTATTTTTATATTTTTACGATTTAATATAACCATATGGTGAATAATAGACATCATAGGGACTTCATCTTACCCTCCTTTTTTAAATACCACTTTATCAAAGTTCTGAATTGTGATGTGCAAGCTATTTCTCTTAAAATAAAGGTTTCAATCTCCACTGATAATTTTTGCTGCTTCTCTGTTTTACTCCACACAGCAACATATGTTAAGGAACCACAGAGACTTGTCTAAACAAACAGTTGATCATGAAGTGCCAAACAACAAAGCCGGTTTCTTTCCACCTTGTGTTTTTTATGGACTGGGTACGAGGACATATATAAGCTTTCTTTGGTAAGTAAAACCTCTCCTTCCTTAAACATTCAAGAAGCCAATTACATAATTTATGATAGGAATATAGTCAGTAAGCACTTTTCTTACTGATGAATGTGACAGTTTATTAAAACAAGCTTTTAATGACTTTTTCACAGTGTTTTGTTTCTTACTGAAAGTTAACTAGGCTTTCAGAGGCTGAAATACTATTTCTTAAAAATAGTAAGTTTAAGATGAAGTTTTGTTGACTAGTTAGAATAATTATCTTATTTTTTTAACCAAAGCTAACAGCTTATGCATGCTTCTTGTGTGATGTGTCAACATAATATTAGTACCAGGAGAAATAGCAGACAACAATGAAGACATTGTGTTTGATAGCTTTAAAATGCCTCTACACAGATTTAAGTTTTAAAAGCATGACTATCACCTGCAGATATGCTACAAAACCATATCTTGTAGTCATGACTTTTCCTATCAATAAGATGGTAGATACAAAAGACAATTAGGAATTTGGATATGACATTATTTATTTCAAGTAGAAACATCCCACTAGTAGACATACGAAGATAAACAGAAAAAAAAGTCTACAGATTTAAAGCAGAGATTGAACTGATGAAAATCTAGATGCTATAACGTGTTGTGAACATTACTGTCAGTATAATTCAAGGAAATCTGTGGTTTTAGGCCAGCTGACACATCATGTCCACAAATCATCACACTGGCTTTTCTCTTATTACTTTATTTTCACTTTCCCATTTCACTACTGTTCCTGCCACTAGGAGCTAAACACAGAGCATACAATACAGGGCTCTGGGTCTTCACTGGTCTTAGCAAGGTTAGGTAGGCAATTCCTTTTAGCCTGTTACTAGGCTTCTCTGACCAGATGGTGAAATGTGCATGCATTTGCAGAGAAGATGATTCCAAAGTAGATAGGCAGAGACAAACATCTTGATTCCCCCATGGTTTCAAATCATACTACAAGACTGCAATTGCTGGTGAAACAATTTTTATGCCTGTTCATACAAAAGTGGACTATCGCCCATAAATAAGACACTAACATTTTAGTCTTAAGATGATGTGGAAGATTTTCACAGGCTATCACATCCAGCTCACAATTAAACTCAGCGTAAGTTTTTTTCTCTGGGACAATTCCACTCAGGACACAGCTTTTGGATGAAATTCTATAAACCTACCTGTTCAATAGAAATGCTAAAAAATCTGAGTACAAACAAAGCTGTCATACAGCAACCTAACTGCAGGAATTGAGTGCTATAAGTAACTTGCAGTGGGAAGTGTGCAGGTGAAAACAAAAACGTATGATGATTAAACAGTGATAACTCAAAACATAATATAAAACCCATAGTAATTTCTGTGGCACAGAATATAATTCTTAAAATATTCAACTTGCACTGATACTCACATACAACTGAAAACTCAACTTTCCTAGGGCTTTTCATAGACATGACCATATTTTCTTTAAATCAAGACTGAAAATTTGACTATTTTCCTTGTATGTCTCAAGGTAAAGGACAACATGCTCCAAATCAGACTACAGAATTTTCTGATGGGGTAGAATTCTTTTAAATAAAGGCTGTAAAAGTTTTATTTCATTGTTCTTCAAATACACACAGAGGGGATGTAGAAAATTAACTAAGTTACTTCAGATATCTGTGTTTGTGAGAGCAGATATTGCTTGTTATACGTGGAAAACCAATATTTTTTATGCCAGAAAGTAGGATTTTTCTTTTTAGAAAGGCTGTCCTAAAACTGCAGTCAATGAAAGTTTTGGGGAACAGTACTACAGAGGTACTACTGGGCACTATATCTGTACATTATCCACAACCACTGGTGAATTTGTTCAGGTATAAAGATTTCAAGGGGCAAACAGGAGAACACACATGGCTTTACATTCTTGAGCATTCCCAAAGACATTTTTAAACCAGTGAGATATAAACTTCACAGTTCTTTACTAATCGGTACATAGTTTCCTTTGAGACAGACAGAGGCAGAAAACATCCTAGTGCAAGTCTACAGTTAGCTTTAGAAGTATACATAGAGACCACCAGGCTAGATGTTAATCCAAGGCGTCCAGCACTGCTGACTTCCTAAAACAGTATTCTGAAACAGCTGTCTGAATGGAGAATGTTGTTGACAGTTTCCCAGACTAATTCTAGCTTATATTTATGTATTATCTCACATTCTCACCATTATTTTCCCCTCAGCATACAGACATAATTAAGGTGAAACACTTCAGCCCTTAGGAGATGGCACTAAAACATCCTACCTATGAATCAGTATGATAATGTTTCATACCTCCCTTCCCTTTTGTCATTATAATTCAAGTAAATGGAGAAGGAAATAAGACAGCTGCAAAGGGGGAAACTTAGCAGAAGAGAAGGTTACTCAGCAGCACTGTGAAAGCTGACTGTCTTCACTGCCAGCAAGCTAAAACAGAAGGAGTTAAATCTTGCAGTCAGTCTTCAGAGTAATTACATGTTGACTTGGGGATTTACACTGAACAAGTTTTGAATTATGACAAAAGCTATTTTAAAGAGTTTTAAATGATCACCCTTGAAAGAACAGCAGAACATGACATGAGATATATTCAGAAATTCATGGAAATCAGATGGCATTTCAAGGTCAGGCATGTGTCAAGGTGGTTTATAACCTTAGGACCTTATGAAAGTTGACTTTCTATTGAATATAGAAATGCTTTTGCTGGTTTTTTTTTGGTTTATCAGCAATGGAAACACTTGAATATCACATGCGGACTCATTGCATAAATGGACTTTCTGCTCTGCATATAATCAATTCAAGAAGCTGTATTTGAAACATCCTCAAATACTGTGTTTACTTCAAGACAGCTTGCTATTTTACTCACTGGCTGCATCGCTTGCCATCCTACCGTATAAACTTTTAGCTCTTATGATTGAACTATTCAGATTTTAATGTCAGTGATTTGGACCATGGCATTTTTAACACTTTGACAGAAATTACTTTTTCCTTATATACGTGGCTGAATTTCAAGAGGAACTGTGAAATATTCCATGAATTTTGTTTATTTCACATTGAACATTCCATGTGAATGGCAACATAATTATCAAATATATGGAAACATTCACAAATACTTATAGATCTGTTTCTGACTTACATGACCTGGTAAATGAAATGTTGTGTTGTCTGTCTACCTTGTTTTGCATTGTAACCAGAGAACTCTTAGTTTAAAGAGCATTGACTGGTCCTAATAACACACAAGTCCTGGGTTCATGCTTTACCCATGAAGAAAACAAACATACTTTTCCCTCTGTTGTAATTTCATTTTTCACTCTTACCAAAGACGTATGATCGCAGTCATGTAAACACATTTATATTTTCATTTCTTTACAGTAAAAGTCTCTTTGGTTGCACCACATTTAATTACACAGAACTTACTGATTAAATGAAACACTACTGTCTTATTTCTGTCACTTTGATATATTACCCCAATTTCAACAGAAGATTTCTCCTGGCTCACGGTTTTGGTTAGTGTTTTCATAAATACCTTCCTCAGGCAATTTATTCTGTTAGGAATGTGTATGACATTGGAAAATCAGAGTTGCTATGATTTATGGACCTGATCCTGTCCTATAAAGTAGATAAAAAAGTCCTTTTAAACTAAACTTACCTTAATGTTATTCCGGATTTTCTGCAGAAGTGACTCAATTACATGGAAACTGTTTATGGAAAAGTTCTATAGTCCTATAAATGCAAAGGTGAAGTAAACAAAGGTCAAACCTTTTCCCACTATTATTGCCACTTTCTGTGGCCCTTTTCTTTTGCTTTTGATGGATGTTGTTAATTTTTATTTTTCATCTTGAGCAAATGGCATTGTGTACAGTGTGGACATATACTTTTAAAAGGGCTAAACCAAGTCTGCCATTCTGATAATATAAAAGTCTTGCATACAGTATTCTAGCTAATAGTCAATTTTTACTACAACAGAAAATCCATTTTGCTTCCATTTTGAGATTTAAAAAGGGGGGGAGGGGGGGGGAGAAGTTAGATTTAAGCTATTAAAAAATATTTTTTCCGTATCTTCAGATGGCTATCTCCTTGTTTCCGTTGCTTAATTTCTCCAATTGTCGTAGAATCACAGAATCATAGAATAAATCCACTTGGAATGGACTTCAAGAAATCTTCATATCCACTCTTTCACACAAAGTAGTCAACAGAGAATAGAGCAGGTTGTTCAGGGCTTTGTCCAGTCGGGCTGTAAAAACCTCCAAGGACAGAGGTTCTTCCGTCTCTTTCTGGGTAACACATACCAATGCTTAGTTATGCTCAGGGTGGACAAATTTCTTTCCCCTTATGACAAATCACAACCTCACAGCCCGGTTTAATTAATGGTGACTGATAGTGTTTCCTTCTTTTGGGGGAGTACATCTTCTTGTAGCGCTGTACCTTGGCAACTCTGTAATTTGTTGTTGTTGTGTTGTTTGGTTTAGTTTGGTTCATTTTTAATGTGCTATGTCCCAACACTGCACAGTTATTTAGAGTTCAGGATTAAAACCAGAATTATAGTAGGTGTATGGTGTAAACCAGTTCTTTAAAACAGCACAGAAATATAAGATAAATAAGGTAATGAATACTTCCAGGAGGCTCAGTGAACCCTCAGACCTACATTCGGAGTCACCTCCAGGATTTTCAGGAGTATAGAAAAAGCCAAATTCTTTCAGATGAGGAATGAGGACAAACTAATTTCCTGAGGAGGGATGTCACTTTATCATCCTTCATGGTACTCAATCCCATGTGACAAAAGCTACAAAGTTTATGTTGTAACCACAAGAAAAGAATCCAGTTGTTCTAGTGGTTATAGCTTGGTGTGGCTGAGTGTCAGGCCTGTGCTTGTGTACACATACAGTGTATTTAGTCACGAGTTCCCTGGGTGGTCCAGGAATCCCACAGTGACTTTCTGCACAGATCAACCAATGGACTGATTTGAGAGATGAGGGTTTTTCTTTTTTCTACTCATAGGCATAATCTAGACAGTCTTATGGCTGAACTTGTATATTTTTTCCTGTGGACATGATGATGGAATCTGATAGCCATAGCTGGTTGTTACTTTCCCTGTGAATCAGCAAGAGAGAAGATGACTGCAACAGTTTCGTGACAAGGAAACAAAGCAGCTCAAGTGTTGATTATTGTTTACTCTTAGCAAGGCAATCATGAAGCCAGAAGATCAATCCAATGCTATCTAGAATCAGTCTATTGTGTAGGACTCTAAAAGCACCATAACCCATTAGTAGCATAGAATTCACAGCACCACTGGAGTTGTGTGACAGTAATTACATAGAGGGAAGAACACCACAGAATTTAGCTTTGCTTCTTGATATCTACAATTGCCCCAAACATATATTTTAACAACTGGGATTTTTTTTTTTTTTTTTGTAACTTTAAAAATAAAGCCAGAAAATAAGTCATACAATTCTCTTTCCAGTGACTCAGAAAGAAATCCCTTGCTGAATAAAATAATCCAAATTACTGTGCAGAAAAAAACTTCCTATTAAGTTTAAATTGAATGGCTCTTGTGGTGTAAGACATGAAGATTGATCAGACTGTGTTACCAAAGTGCTTATACGTCCAGCAGGCTATTTTCTTGAACTAAGGAAATTTATTATTATTTTTTTTAACATCAGAGTTAAATTAGTTCCCTAAAAACCTCATGGTGATTACCATCAGCCCATCTAATATATGCAGCTTTAGTTAACCCAAGCATATCAAGACTATTCCAGCAGTAGAGGAAATTGTACTCCAGCGGTCATTGATTTACAGTCATTCTCCTCAAGCTTGGATTTGCCTTTCTGTTCTTTCCAAACACCTGGTATCTACGTCCATCTGTTTCTTGCCCCAGCTCCACATGACAGCCTTCTGTTCAATCCTATGCAAATGGTCTCATTTCATGCATACTATTCTTATTTTTTTCATAAACTAAGAAAAAATTATTGAGCAAATAAAACATAAAATCTTACAGGGTTTGGACCAATATCCAAATAAACAAGACAGGTTTTGACGACATTTTCAGCTCTTTCTGCCCAAAGTCTCAATTCCTTCTGCTACAGTCTAGCTTCTGCCATAAGCAAATCCAGGAATTTCTACATTACCAAGCACCAGAGGTCTTTTCCTGGACTTTACTAACACCAACTATTCTTATAGTCTTCTAGCTTTAGATGACAAATAGCAGCCCTCAAAGCTCACTCTTTTTCATGCAGTTTATGGCAAAACTATGGCTAAATTATTTGAGTAAATTTTTATTTAGCCCACGGATATCTCTGACACTGGGATGATAAATATTTCACTGAAACAGCATAAAAATTGAGGACATTTGGTATATCAGTGTGTGACATACTCTAAATGTCCTAACATTTGCACTATGACAAAGTTCTGGACTTGAGACCAGATGCTTCATAATAGGGTAATGAATTGTCATTTATTGCAAATACTAACAAGATAATGGTGTTATAGTTTATTGTGTATTGGGACATTAATTTTTGCAATATTCTAAATCAAACTTGTTCTCTGGTGAGTGAAATTTTCAGTGTTTGGAACAAAATTGATAAATTGTATTCAACATGGACAAATAAAGAAATCTGTTAGAGGTTAACAGGAATTTTGTTTGGAGTAACAAAGCCCTGACAGCATAGTCTGAAATCATATTCTCCTGCACTCACTCTTATTGTCCACCCTACCAGCATCCTGCTGTGAGAATTAGCCTGGGGAGGAAAAGAAGGGCTATTACTGATATTTACTTTCTGGTATGTGGAATGAAATCCTACTTTCTCAAAGAATATGAAAAAACATGACAGGGGGTCCAAGACTACTTTTCCAGACAGATCTGTGACTTAAGGAATCTTTTTGCCCTTCTTGGCACAAATTACTTTTTTTTTCTTCCCCTCCTTCATATACACATACAGGAAAACATAGCAACAAAATAACACTGATCTTTTATCACTCATCAGAAATCATTCTCTCGCACTCACCGTGAGAAGCTTTTTACTCTGACTTATTTTTCCAGTTATTTTGCTCCACATGGAGTTTCATTGCTTCTTTCTTTTACCCTAAATGTAAGGTATTTAGCGTACCTATCAGCATTAAAAAAATGTGATTACTTATGGCAGCTGGATGTTGTGAGCCCAGGTCAAGCCCCAGATTCCTTCTATAGTACTAGGAGCAATACCTCCAGCTGTGAATTCTCTTAAGGATCTAAAACAAATATTGCAACTACCAAGTCCCTCTGGCTATGCCTAAATTACAGGGCCAGGAAAGTCTCTCTAACCACCACATCGTGGCTCAAAACACATATGCATACATTAACACTACCTTGCCACCCAAGCTAATTTCCATCTGCAGAAAGACAGGTAAACTGAGAAGGGGCTGCAGTGCCCTTGCATGGTCATGTTCTTGCTGGGGGTCATGGTGAGAACAAGACAACTGACTGTTCTGTGTAATACACTCACTACAGTCCCATCATAGCCTCCAGGAATTAAACTCTGTACTTTATTTCCTAAAATCCATCCAAAATCACGTCATTTAATAGTACTGCTTTTCTGTTATAAACCTCATTTTAGTAACACATTTGACAAAAAACAGAGCATTACATAGTGAGTTTGTCCTGCAGCCTTTATCTTGACAAGTTCATTTCCCCTAGTCCTGGTAATTTTTTTTCAACTACATGCCACTTGCAGTTCACTGCCACTATCATAACAAATATTAGTTGCGGTAGATTTTGTTTAGATGTATATAAGTGGCTGCTTTCAGTATATTGTTATGAAAAAGTACCATGGTATCTTTCAGTTTACATGCAACAATTAATTGTGCATACTATTCATTTACAAAGAAAAAAAAGAAAAAAGAAAAAAAGACAAAGTCTACAATAGCAACTTGAAACTTTGAGTATCTTGTCTACAATTTACAAAAATAACTATGGCTTTAAAAATGAAGCCAAATACTCCTGAAACAGAAACTTTTACAAATTACCGCCTGTACATTTAATAAAATCCACTGGATGTGAAAGTAATGATGCCGAGAATTCATGCCCCCAAAAAGGCATAGGAAACTGTACAAAGACGAATTTGTATCTTTATACAGCGAGGTATTTATTAAGCAACGTTGGGGAAATTCCCAGCTAGCGCTGGTAAAAGAATTCCCAAGTAGTCAGTGTAAAATCAGGGTATTTATACAATTTCTGTGAGGGATTACAACATTTCTACATAAATATTCAACACACAATTATAATATTCATAGTAGGTGGAGTTCAGGCGGAGTCAGAGGTGTGGTCACTCTTTTGAGGAATATTATGGTGGGGGTTCCTGTTACTTTATTTTATTTCTTCTCCTCATCATCACGAACTTTTGACTTTTGCTGGTTCCTGCTGGTCCCAAGATGAGATGTTGCAAGAGAATCAGGGGAAGGGAATGGACCAAGAGATATAGAGAGGGCAAAGGGTAACACAAAGCAGACCTCAGACAAGCCAGGGAATACACACAAACTACAGCCAGGCATACAGGACAATGGCTTATCTGGGAGCCTGCCTTATCTTTCAGAAAGTCTCTCTCAGCATTCCCCCAGGATTTCACTGACCTCCCAGACAGGCCTCTGCTAGTTAAGCATTCTTTAGAAAATTTGTGTTACATTATTTGAGAATCTTAGGTTTTGCTCTACTTCAGTAAAAACCTCTTATTTTCTACATAGTATCTACTACTGCTTGGTGAGATGTACTTGTGATTGCATGAGTGACACCTTGCAAATTGGCTGTGGATTTAAATCAAAAGACAAATAGAGATACAGGTATTTGTCAAGCTATTCCTAAGGTTGAATATATGTATATATATATAAATATATATATTCTGATGCAGAAAAGAGAGAGAGTTATACAGAATACAATACTACATAGCACTGTATAATGTATAAGTAGTATAAGCAATACTACAAATGTAGTATTAGAAAATCTGTATACAGAATATTTCTCACAACGTCCCACATCTTTACCTCTGCAAGGACACCAGAGAGCAGTATAATTTACCTGATGTTTCACCTTTCAATAAAAATAGCCATCTCAGAGGACTGAAGAAGAGGTATTTCCTTTCCTTTGAATCCTTCTGAACTGAATGAAGTATAAGGGGTTTAATTGTTTACAGAAGAGCCTTAGACTCTTAAGATGTCTTTCTTTCAATACTCACACTCCAATTATGATATTTCAGCAGAGAAACACCATATTTTCTTTCTGAAAGCTGTTCTATGTTACACAGAAGGCAGACAAAGAGGCAACAGAAGGCAGAGGAGAGAAAGGGATTTACAATCATAGGTAAAAGCCGTGGCAGCTTCTGAGGCCAGACAGCAATGTGTTTCGCTCTATGTTCCCAGCCCAAGCAGCTGCCTCCAAAAGAGCAAGTGGTAACTCTGTGAAAGTCACGGGCTTCTCACTCCTGCAGTAATACGAACGCAGAAAAATGCAGGAGCCAGAAATCTGTGTTTTCTTCTGAATTTTTTCCTAGTGGGACCTCCACAGCAGATGTCCATCATATCCCATCTTACATTCAAACCTCTGTCATACTATAAGGCATGCCTATTGTGAACTAAACAACAACAAAAGCACTGATATTTTCCTTCTGGATAAATAATTACTGAATTAGATTTTTATTCAGATCAAAACCCCATAAACCACCATTTTCAGTCTTTACCTATTCAGAATGCATGAGGTGCTTTACCCAGCAGAAGTCTTGATCTAAAACTATGCCCTATTCTGAGTTCATAGAAGGCATTTTGATCTCTTATTCACACGCCATTTAGTTTTCAAATGAGACAAAATATTAGCGTGACAATTTCCTCCCCAGTATCCGCCACATTTCTCAGTCTGTGATGTATTCCTATGTCTCAATTTTCTTTCACAACAGATTTCCCCAATCAGCAATGCTTTTCTAGTTCTGACGTGTTCCATGGGGAGCATCTTTATGGTTGCTGTAGGAGTAGCTGACTGTTAAAAAGCTAACCCCTACCAGTAACTGGCAGCTGGCAGAATGACTAGAGCAGACGACACTGCTTAGCTCTATAAAAGAGGGGTGTTTTAAACCACTTTCTATTTTCCCCAAGGCTTGTAAAGGTAGCAATATGCTAGTTAATGGATGTAATTATGGGTCATCCTTTTCATTAATAATAACTCTGGATACTTTCCTCCCTCATCACAACTTGTCTGAAAACCATCTGTTTTTAATAATAATGCTCTTATGAACCTTCCACACATGCTCACACTTCTGTTCCCCACTACGATAACAAGGTAAAATGACTTCTATACACCCAACCATCTTCACACAGAGCACCAGCCTTCGGTGATAGACCCACCTTGCTCTAAACATCTGATTTCCTTATTTATTGCAGAATACAGAAACTATATCCTAGCAAGATGGTTACAAAACAATCCCTGGTCTTGTCTCAACACCCACATTGCTAAATTACAGGACACGTGCAGCATCCTTCATCAGTCTGGAGGAGAGAAGGGAGGCTGGCTGTGAAGGGACAGCTTGATCAGCGCAGATCTGTGACTGCCTGAGCTCTGAGAACTGTTTGCTGTGTTTGTATGGACCCTTGGTATGTTTAAAGACTGTTTGCAATTTTGAGTCTGTACCCAAGTTTGAGGATTTTATCATGCTATATACCTTTTCCTTTGTTTCACTATGTGTCCTTGCTGGAATTTTCCATCCCTCATGGCCTGTAACCCACCCCTGATTGGTCCCTGCCTGCAGCAGGGTACCATTTCCTTATATGGTATATACTTGCCTTTGTGTTCCCAGTTTTGAAGGGTCTTGCCTTGTATGGTTGGGGCTGGCCCAGACCCTTTCCCAAAACCTTCCCAGGGTGCTCCTGCAGCCCTCCCCCAACCTCTCTGTCTCTCTCTTTGTCTCTCTATCTTTGTCTCTCTGTCTCTCTCTCTCTCTGTCTCTCTCCTTCAGCGGCACCTACCTCACTCCCTGAAGTGTGTCTCCTTCTTTCCACCCCACACCTTCCCCTCAGGACTGCAGTCTGGCAGGAGAGAAGTCAGGAGACAGCACTTTGAAGAGTGTGCAAGGAACTCCATAGGTATAAAAAAGTAACCATTTGTACATTTCACTAGAAGATGAGACTGAGATAGATGTGCTTCTGAATACAAGGCAATTCGGTGATTTTAGTTTTCCTTTTCTAGTTCCCTCTGCATGTAGTTCAAAGTGCATCTGTTGATTACCTCTGATTTATAGAGTATCACCACATATTGGTAAGGAATAAAAGTAGTCTGCAAGTGCTGAACTGGAAAAAGATTTTGTTTTTTGCTGAGCTTTGTCTGTGAATATGACTTTCTGAAAACAAGATTCTTCAATGTAATCAGCACGTGCCCTGATGGAATGAAATTGGTTGCTTTTCATGAATGTTGGTAAGTAGACTCAGAATGGAAGTGTAATTCCTTCAAAAGTGTTTATAAGAATTTTAAATTTAGTCTAAAACTGTTCCAGAAAAACTGTATTTATGGCATCCTATTAAGTGTGACAGTCCTTTTCATTCTCTTGACTACATATTCACATTAACACTATTTCATTATATTTTTCCTTCACAAATTGAATTGTCAGATGTTTCTTCCTGTCTTATTGCACTTGTTATACATCCTTCCACCTTTCATTGCCTGTTTTCTTCACTTTTTATTTATCAATGTGAGAACAGTCAGTGTGGCTTGAAATGTTTTGCATAAAGAACTCAGTCTATGTAATTGTTTCAGTATGCTAATAATAACATTTATGTTAGCAGACGCTTACACTCCCATCACCTCACTTTGTCATGCTTCAGGTCCACAATTTTTATGATGCAGAATATATACGAATCATCATGACTAAGTTGCTTAAACTAAAAATATATTTTTATTATTATTTATGTGTATCACAGTATGTCTCAAACAGTAATCAGGATAAGTAGTCTCAGTCCTACTGTGTAATAAGAGATAGTTCTTGCCTCAGAGGATTAAAATCTAACTCTGCAGAGTTAAAAATGAAAGAACATCCTTTACAAATGTGTAAAGACCAGAGCATAAGAGGTTTTATGAACATCTCACTGGAGCTTGCTGAGAATAACCTATGCTATTTGAGAAAGTTCTCTTAACACAGGTAGAACTATACAGTTTTAATAGTTCTATTAACATAGATTTCTGAAATGCTGCACTAAGAATTCAACCTTTCAAAAACAGCTACACAGTTGTTTAAATTTGCTGTCATTAACTCTCCTTTCTCTAACACAATAACAAAAATTACTATAGAGGAATAGCAGATCTATAACACCCTAATTGAATACACTGCCATTACTTTCTTTGTGAGGACATGAAGTAATGAAGAGTCTCTGAGATAACCAGTTGACTGGAAGCAGCCTCTGTTTAAATTACTTCTTGGTTTCCAGCATACTGTCTTCCTTCTTTAAGTTTTGCTCAGGAGTCAGAAATGAACTGAAGAAACTGGTCTTATTTTTCTAAGGGTGAGATGACTTCTGATTCGTTGCTATTCTGTAAGGGATAAATGAAAGTTTGCAGCGTGAATGGAAATGGAAAACCAGGGCCACAAAACTGAATTATTTGATTTACAGAGAAATTAATGAATACCTAATAAAAATCTAAATGAGCCACCTAAAGCCAAAACCAGGGAGGGAATAATAGTATTTGCATCCTCTATTTTAAGTAGGATCAAAACAAATTATACTTGTTGTGCTGCTTTTCTTATTATATACAAACACGACAGTGTATTTAACAGCATATATGCATCAAATTTAAATTCTACTATTTTCATACAAGAAGAAATTCCATAGATTTTTTTTATTTTCAAAAGTAAAGTGCTCACAGGTTTTTTTTAATAATTAATATGTGTAATAATCATATGCCTTTGAACCCATAATATTGTCCCTAAAGCAATGCTCTTTAAGCCAGTGTGCAAGAACAAATCAATGCACTGATTGAAGAAATTTGATTCCATTACCATTCTGCAGAATAGGGTGCCAGGCATGTAATAAAGCTGGCACCTTTTTTAGGAAACAAGCACAGTCTTTTATACAAGAAAGGTAACAAAGAATGATACTGAAACAAGTGATTTGTTACTCATGCTTATATAACAAAATTCTTAATATGCAAATAGTAGCATTACTCCCGTTCATTATACTATCATTTAAATATATTATAAATACTTTATATTATAAATACCTCCCTGGGAGTAGGTTTTTTAACATTGTAATCATCTCAGGTAACTTAAGGTTGTATTTTCATCGTATCAGCTACCACCAAGATATTATTTAACCTTATACTGAATGACAGTTTCTGCTTCAATCTTTTTGAACAATTAATTGTCAAAGAAATAAGGATTTATAATATTCTGTTCCTAGAGACTCTTAATTTCATTCTGTTCCTGGTGACTCCTGATTGCTCCATGACTCCAGCACCCCACTGTGGTGGTTTCAAGGCTGTTTTTAAAGTTACTGAAAACTCTTTTTTTCTTTTTTTTTNGAAAGGTAACAAAGAATGATACTGAAACAAGTGATTTGTTACTCATGCTTATATAACAAAATTCTTAATATGCAAATAGTANACTGTGGTGGTTTCAAGGCTGTTTTTAAAGTTACTGAAAACTCTTTTTTTCTTTTTTTTTTTTACTTCATCTGGCATTAATAATGCTGGGAATTCCACAAAATAAATAATTTTATTTAAACTCATCCTATCAGAAACATTAATCAAACCATGACTTACAGAATCAAGAATTTAGAATCCTGAATAAATTCTATTAGTCTCCATTTGTTTTTAATACTTGTTATCCAGGAGCATTCTCTCATTTTGCCTTTATTAGAGTTTAGTTTCTCAAATTCTTCATGTAAGGAACTATATTTTTCTTTGAGTTACTATGTAGTATTTAAAAGAAGCCTAACAAAAAGCCTCAATTATAGCTTCACAACAGCACTTAGACAGTTTCAAGCAAATGTTTGCTATTCTGTGGTAAATGGGACTCAACACATTCCTAAATTAGCTAGAACCAATGGTAAAAACAATGTAACAGGTATAATGAAATACACACAGTAAAGAAAAAACTGACAGCAAACTATGGATCATGTGGCATTGTTAACTGAAGGTATTGTACTGTTTTATTCTTCAGAAGGCACCATTGTCTTTCATATGAATACTTTAAATAAAACAAGTGTTAATAAAAGCTAGAGAAAGAGAAATAGAACCCATGAGCCCAAAAAGAACACAAACTGGCAAAGTAAGATACTCTGTCTGAAGCATTCAGTAAGTAGGTTCCCAAGATGCCTTGAAATTAAAATTAAAACCATTTTTATATCCTAGCCATGAAGGTAATTCCTTGCCTTGATATAATTTAGGGATGCAGTATCTTCACATAAGAGATTTCAGCCCTTGCTCCTGGGTGTGCTATCTTCTCCTGGCATTACAGAAAGGTCTGATATGTTTTCAATATTGTCATGAAATCAGTCCTGTGTTGCAAGAGGAAAAAGGACATGTAGACAAGATTGCTGTGTTCCTCACCGCCTGAAAGAAGGATATCTATCTTCTGCCAGATTTTGCAAGTCCATCTGATGTAGTGCTGCACCATTGAATCCAGGGTAGTACTCAATCCTGTATGTGAAGGTTCAGTTGATTCCTCTTTCACTCTGCTGTCCCCACTCTCCTATAATCCATTGTCCAGCTATGATTCTGATATTCCTGTCACTAAAGCGTATTTGGGGGTCCTCCTTCAATTCCTCAGGGAAGACTAAATATGGAACAAATTTAAAAGCACATAGATCAAACATTCCAGCAACACTAAAGAACAATGAGGCACACTGGCTTTAAATCCTAAGTTTTTTGATACAAGGAATACTTTAGAAATTGAAGATAAGGTAATTTTCACAAACTAACATAGAAATTCTGTGATTAAGTTGCAGACACCTTCAGATGGGCTGCTTCTGAGCTTTTATTAAGAAGAACTAACAAGTTCCTGTCCCTAAAGACAGAATTATAAAAATATTTTCCTGATTACCCATCTGTGTTTCTATTCTTAAGATAGTAACATTTCACAGTTAAATAGCAGAGTGATGAAGAATAACTGCTTCTGGGCTCAATTGCATTTTTCAGTATTTTGCACAGAGATGTTACACACAGATGGAGACGTTAGCCCAATCTTAAGGAGTCTCAATGTATGAAATGCCCGAAGTGAAGTAATTTCTCTTTACATTTCTTCCTGAATAACATGAATAGAGATACATGAGTTTTCCTGTGCTGGCTCAATCATGATTCTTTTACAGATTCACAACCTATTTTTATAAACTGACAGAAAATTAATCATTTCCCACCCATATGCACTTTTCTTTATTTCCCATCAGCCCACCCTGTGCCTTCACTTTTGTGTTCTCTCCTTGCTTCTTTTGTTGCTCTCCCTTTCGTTTTAGCTTTCTTTTTATAACTCTTCAAAGGCCTCCCTCCCATTGTCTCTTACTCATACCTTGCTCTGAAGAAAAGCATCTGCAGCAGTAAGGCTTTGTTGAAGTGAGTGACAAGAGATGCTGCTGATTCAGTGCAGCAAGGACATGTGATACAATGAGAGCAAGTGGGTGGTTTCACAGCTTGTGTCAAAATATGGGCTGGCCTTAGTTTTCTTGTAAATTTACTTAAATGATTGGGTTTGATTCTTTGCTGGTTTTAGAGAATTTTTACCTATCTGCTGTTCTCCATTTTTCTCATAAAATCATTACAAGATATCTTCTCTCATGAAGTTGAAAGTAGCTATATACTATGAAGGACTGGCTTCTCCAAACCAAACTTTTTTGATGGGCTCCTGAGCATATATAATTTTGTTACTGTTTGTCAGAGGATTCCAATAATAAATGAGCTCAAATTTTGTTGAATGGGGAATGTCCACTCTGAAAGAAAATAAACAATGCCATAAATGGAAAAAAAAAAACCAAAAACACACCAACCCCCCCCCCAAAACGAATAGTGTTGGGATTTTGGGAATTTTTTGAGGTTTTTTTTCATAGATGTGAATATGTTAGTTGAAATGACACTGCAACAGAAACTACATGTGAACACTCCACTGTCCTTCACAGAGCAGATTCACACGCAATGTAGCATTTTTGGATGGTGTACTCTATCACTGCTATGCACAATGTTGCATCCCATTAGCTATCATTGAAAACTACATTTGGACTCTCATAGCCCTCAGCAGCCATCTTCCTTTGTTCTGAAATAGTTCTGGGGAAGAACAACGAAGGACAATAGAAAAATCTTTCTCGTACCATCCAGTCCCTGTATATCTGTATGTCGCAAAATCAGAAAGGAAGAGACAGAGCAAAACCATCATATTTTTAGCCTCAGAACTCAATTTTACTGATTATTTAAACAGAAAAATTATCTATAGAGAATAATTATCTCATTTGAAGAATTCTGGAGGAATTTTGAACAGTCAAAGAGGAGACACACCTATTGGGGAAAAATCTAGGTCCTGAATACATATAAAAGATTTTTAGACATAGATGTCTTAAGTTAATGTAAATACCAAGTTCTGACCTCATCCTTTCTTCAGCTATGTTAAGGCTCAGAAGAACCACAAAAAGTATATCACAGAGTTACAAGTCACCACAGACGAGTCACTGGGCATGACTTTGTGCCCCTTCCTACTCCTACTCTGGCAAATGCAAAGTTCCTAGGGTGAGTGGGTGCATTTGAACTGTTCTCAAGATTTAGATGATACAGATTCTATGAAATACCTTACTGATATGAGCAATAGTTCACTGCTATGAGCAATAGTTCTTTTCACCTTGGGTTACATCAGGCAGGATACAGTTTAAGTGAATGTTAATAAGGTTCCATTTTTAATAAAAGTATCCAAACAGAATTTTATTAGTCTAACTAAGAAAGTTCTCCTATACAAAGAAAACTCAACTCTGTGCCTTTGTTACCTTCCTGGCCAGCAGCACTTTGAAAACAAAGCAGAAACAAACAGAAGTCACATATGAGCTTCCTTCTTTCATAATCTGTGATTATCTTTCATGGTGTGCATGCAAAAGTTCAGAAGAGGTTTCCCTTCTCACTCTATATTAATTTTTCAAAACCATTGGGTTTTTTACCACATTGTAATATTTTTTTCTCAGATCGAAGGATGAATTGTCTGTTCTGGGTATAACAACTGTTGTTTCCTACTTTTTCTAATGCCTGTTATCTAACATTGGTGCTATAATACTCCTACTTTGATCTTGCTGCACTGTAGGAAGCTGAAAATCAGAAGCTCGAATCTGGCTCTAAGGAAGCATGTCTTTCATTACAAACAGGATCAGCAATCAGAGTCTGCTTTGCCAGTCAGAAATCCGACCAAAGAAAAGAAAAGCAGCTTGTTTCAGGCTCTCTCTTAATTTATAGTATTTATAATATATTTTCCCCTTACCAGTGACGAGCCATTATCATATAAAGTTTACAGTATCTAAATATCAATTTAAATTTAGTATCATTTCAAATAACCTCAATAGTTTGGCAGCTTACTTACATATCACTAATCTGATCTTCATAGGATCGGTCTAACTTGTGATTCCACAAGAGGTTAATGACCCTAGCTCATCATCTTTTTCACATTAACAAGAGATATGAAAAAGATATTTCACTATTTTTATTTCAGAATGTATTTTACCCCATTGCTTGTGATATGTTTGTTGCACATATAAGAGGGTGGGCTTTTTTCCCCTGCTGTCTATTGCAATATCCAACTTAGAAACTCTTTTATCTACTTCTTGTTCTATATAAAAGGTAGCAAGAGAGGATTTTATACAAGAAGGATGTTTTTAATCATTGGTAATTTCAGTCTGTGAATGAAAGAGCTACAGTCAAGAAGTATCAGTACAGAGAAGATCAAGTGATTATGACAGATTTATTTTGAGACTTAGATATCTAAATCAGAGAGCAAAAAAGAAGACCCAGTTTACTGAAGCAGGCTTGAGAAGGGGAAGCGATTGAAGAAAAGGAGGAGGAAAGAAGAACCAGCTAATAATAAAAGACAGTAGAAAACAAAATATTAAAAAAACATTCATCTTTGTAACATAGGAAGATAAGGGATAAAATGTAAGTCAGAAGATAAAGTGAAAGGCATTGGCTAAAGAATGAGGATCTGGTTTCATTATGTAGATTTTAATTTATCATATTAAACTGTATTTCAGTGGGATGGCTCCTGATATGCACAGATGCAAGAGAAAAAATCATAACCTACTGGTGAACATGATTACTAATTAAGCAGGGTGAGATGAAAGGGGTGGCAATGTGAATTGACCTGTGTGTGTAGAGGAGCATACAGAAACTGATGCTGTGTACAGAAACTGGAGGAACTTGTAGCTAGGTGGGGGTCAGTGTCCTCTCCCATGTAACAAGTGACAGGACCAGAGGAGATGGTCTCAAATTATGTAATGGAAAGTTTAGATTAGATATTAGGAAAAGTTTCTTCACTGAAAGGGTGGTCAGGCATCCCGAAAGGCTGCCTAGGGAAGTGGGGGAATCACCAAGCCTGGAACTGTTCAAAAGGGATGTGGAGGTGGTGTAGATTTTACAACTTTGTGACAAAGCAACTCTCCAGTTTTTCAAATGTCTACAGTAGAAAATTGATCATCTGCCCTAGTTTTTCAAAGTAACAATAAACCAGCAATTCTGAATTAAACTCTGGGGATTCAGAGCATTTAATTAGTTTTTCTCTTTTCAAATACATCTTGTTCTGACAATGTACTAGGCAAAGTGTGAGAACATCTGTCTCCTGAAGTCTCACAGGTGGCTAAGAAATCAACATTTTCCTCTGTTATTTCTGCCTCTGTCTGGCACTGAGAACACTGAAAGACAGTCAATTAAACACATTTAAGCAGCAAGTGTAAACATTTGGAAACATTTCCCTTTAATAACTTTTTTTCACTTTCCCTCATGGATGTTCTTTCCTGTCATTTATGCTATGTACTGTATTACTTACAGAACAATTATTTTGTAAATGTATCTTCCATCAGAGTGATGTAGAATTAATGACGTTATAGCTTTCATTCTTACATACCCTCAAAAATGGTCTTAATTTCTTAATTGCACCTTTTTCTAGTGTTTTCTTACTAAAATGCCTTAGTTGAGCACTCTGAATGCAGAGTTATAAGAAAAATAATTATGAAGTTTAATAAAATATTGTGGCATAATACTGTGCATTTATTCCCCTCTTCACTAGAGACTGGAATTTAAGTAATGTGAGAACACTTTCTGTTCCAACATTCAGTGATGCCAGGAAGCACAGAAGTCTGACAAAAACCTAAAAAGAAGTCTTGTTAATCTTAACAGCAGTCAAAGAACCTGACTGCAAAAAATGCTCATTGCCAAGATTAATATGCTATGAATGTACTTAATAATGGATTCTATCATATGCTTTGTATCCCATTAACACACTTTGTTAGAATGCATCACTTGTCTAGGATCATATCTTAAAAACTAATGGTAATTTTATGATTAGTTTAGAAAAAAAAATGCAATTTTGGGGGGAAGAGATATCTAAAAATGTTATCTTCTTCCCCACTTTTACCATTATAAACATGTGCAGTGCTAGTTTCTTCAGTAGATATAAGCTTAAATTAATGTAGCATATCATATTATCACCTTGTTAATCTTCAAAATATAGAGAGGGGTTTCCAAAGAACTAAACAAAATGAAGGCTTTCATTGGAACAGTGAAATATCCACAATCCTCCAGGGATCCCCAAGGTTTTATCTTACAAGATAACATTGACAGGTACATATTTAAAAACCTATTTCTCCACAAAATGAATTGTGTTGCCTAGCCAGGTTGTGCTTGTACATGCAGTTTTGCTGTTTCCAATGAAAACTAAATGTATTATGACTTTGGAAATGAGAAACAGAAGTGACTTAAGCACTGCTGATAGTTTTCAATGCAAGTTTTTCAATGCGAGGACTTTTTTCTTATGCAGTGTGCCTTGTACTTCATCTTGCTCCTCATGAAAGTTCGTGACAGAATAAACTTGTGTCTATTATCTGCAGCTGTGAATTCATACAATGGTAAGAAAGTATTTTTGTTACCATGTCCTTAATATAAAATGTTCACTTATGAAAACATTCTGTATGTAAGGGTATAGTGTTTATGAAAGTTTTTATTTGTTAAAAGATATGTTTTACAACAGTAATGTTTTAGTAATCTGTATCGCACAGGTTTTAAAAACACAAAAAAAACCCCCAACCAAACCAAAACAAAAAAACCAAACACAGGCTATTGGAAGGTTCACTCGATTAAATCCTTCCAGCCAGTATCTTGACTAAAACAGCATCATTGCACTGGGATTCAGGTGTCTTCATTTAGTTCCAATTTATCTACCTTTCCTGAGTAAGAACATGAAAGTCATTTTACCAGCTGTGACTCTCAGGTGATGCATATATTCTCAATTAATAATTGTGACATATAATGATAGTGGAAAGATGAACTAATATTTTGGTATACCTAATTTGAGCAAGATGTTTAAAAGAAACTAAGAGATAAAACAAAGCCTATAGTCTTAGCCAACAAGAAAAATATCTGGTATCTCAAGATTTTTTACAGTAGAAATAGAAGCAAAATATGTGGAGTGATCCTGAGGGCTATCACTTCACTAAAAGAGAAGGAGGAAAAAAAAGTACATCGATCTAAATGATCAAAGCTTGGAGTAAAGTTCAAAAGGTCAGTGAGGAAAGAAAAAAAATATTTAAGAAAACTGACCTAATTTTTCAACATAAGCAGTAAAATAAGAGGTCCTACTCCAAGCTGCTAGAACACTACTGAAAAATATCCCTCAAGGACTAATATTATTGACATGACTAATGCTTTGAGGTAGATGACTGTTACAAACAGCTTTCTGCAAATATTGTGATAAACTTTAAAAGTAATTTATAGTTTGGTTATGTTTGCTTTTCTTTTCTTCTTTTTCCATTAATGTTCAAAAAAAGGAACTTGAATTTTCAATATGTAAGAGGAAGACACAAGTCCTACAAAAAATGTATTAATATGAGTTGCTTAATTATACCACAGTAGAATCTACATGATGTTCTCCCCATGGAGAGATAAGCTTCCCACATTATTCAAGGCAAATGATTAATATTACATAAGATGAAGAAAATACATGAACATAAAGGTTTACATTCAGAAAATGTGGCCAGCCTAAAAAGGTTTACGGAGTGGAAAAAAAGATTAAGTGGTTTGATACTGCATTGCCACTATCAAGCAATGGCATACATGTGGACACATAAAAAGATCATTTTCTAACATTATCCACAGAAAGTTTTTTTACTTAAAAGAATGTGTCTGTAAACAGATCAAGGAAAGAATTTCTGTATATGCTGAAGAAACAGAATTAATTTCTCTTCCCATGTCTTTTCAGATTCTTCTTAGTGCTGTCCAATAGCAATCCACCAGCCAATGGCACACACAGGAAAGAAGAGCAGCATTCTGAAAATGACAACTCATCTACAGCTAAATATCATAGGTATTATTAGTGCCACAAGTCAAAGTTCTCATATGACAGTGGGTAGCAGTGCCCACAACCTGTAGCCATGTTGTCAAAATGTAGGTACGGTACGGTGGTAGGGCTGGATGTGGCATGGCACACAGAGGTCAGTCCTGTTCAGTGTTTGGGATTCCCAGTGTCTAAAGTAACGTATGTTACTCATGCTATTCCCTTCTTATACTTACCTCTAATGACTAGCATTGTCAATGATACCTTACAGAGACTGAGCTGCTTGGATAGTTACAGAGCAACACCATTGCAACTGGAAGAGGCAAGAAGTGAAGGAATGATTGAACATTCTCTTACTGGAATAGCATTTTGGGGATTTTTAAAAAATTTCTGCGAATTTGAGCCACACTGACGGAGTATTTTCTGCCAAATAAAAACTGCGAAACAACCAAACAACAAACAAAAACCAGATTTCAAAACGTGAAATGTTCACTGTCTGTCCTTTCTCTAACAGGCCAGTGTTTAAGGTGGTGCCAGATTTTACTACCCACTTTTGCCTGGAACAGAGCAGTGATGCACCAAAGAAACTGGATGCTTCTATGCATTGCTTCTCTTTGATTTATACCACATGATTTTCTGCACCAACAAGACAGCAACTTGATAAATTCAGGACATCTGTTATGGGTCCTTTGATTGCTAGATATAAATGTAGTATTGTCTTATTACTGGTGACTGTAGACTATTTCTTTCTTTGTCATTATAAATGCTAAATTATCTAAAAATTAACAAAGTAATATGTAAGTTGTAATGAAGAATTATTTCCAATCTCTGTACTTCTAGGTGACTTTTAATTGATACCACACAATGTAATAATTAATTTTTTTTTTTTAAATGAACTTTCAGGATTGGATTATCTGGCATCAACACATGTATAAATAAACTATAAATACTTCAGAGAACTCTCATGTGATTTACACAGATCAGAATTTGTAACAGTTTGGAATTTGCTTCCTACAGAAAAACCACCTCAGTCAAGACTGGTAATGAAATAAGACAGCACATGAGGCAAAAGTCAAAAATCAGGAAAACACAACAGAATCTACATGACATCTAAGTTTTGAGGAAGGTTACAGGGAGTTATATGGCATGGTGAATCAAATCACTTGAGGACTTCTTATTGCAGAGATTCAGATTTCCTCACAAGCAGCAGACATCTTAGTTTAAGCATGTTGGTATTTGCACACATACAAACACACAGGTGTGCCCACACACAGAACGGGGGAAAGCAAGTTTGAAAAGTTAAGATAAAACTTCAAGAATTTTTAATTTAAGAAGTTTAATCAGAAATTGAATTAGAAAATAAATATTTTTGTGGGCAGTTTTGAAGAGTACAGTAATTATTTAAAATATGAAGCTGTTTATCATACTAAGTAATTGAGAGCACTTCATAACCTTTGGGAATAGTGGAGAACATTCTCAGATGGTAAAAAAACTCTTACACTTCCTATTCAAAAGCACAGTTTCTTGAAATTGTCAGGTACTGAATATGAATGCAAACAGAGCATTTATTTATTCATTTATATGTTCGTTTGTTTGTTTATTTGTTTGATGGTCAGCTCTTACAAAATACTATTAGCCTGTGGCACCTGCATCTCCCTATGTTGCACATCCTTATCTGTCCAGTTCATTCCTCTTCTACCTCCACAAAAATGGTGATCTTTGCGTCTCTGAGCGCCAAAGAGGAAGCAAAGATTATGCTTATTGAAAAGTTTTGTGGAAATGGGAATTTTTTGTGGAAAGTTTGTAATTTAGCTTGAATCCTATGGTAAATTCTAGCAGTATGGATTGTCACAGTCCTAGGAGAAAATTCCTATCAGCTTGTCTAATGCTATCTTTCCTACATTGAAATTTACATCTAGTCTTTGATTATTTTGTAGACATTTTTAACTTCTGTACATAGATTGTAGCTAGCTCCGTTTCTTTGCATTTTTCCTCTATTACCTTTTCTCATATGAAAACTAGAGAGTTTACATACTAAACCTTGTTAAAAAAAACCAAAACTGTCCTTGTAAATTTTTTTCAGGAAGAACATCAAGATCTCATATAAATCCTTATTCAGTATAGAGAAAGATCAAATTCTGCAGGATTAGGAGGCAATCATATAACATAAGAGTTTCAGAGCTTTGCTAGCACTAGGCAAGGTAGGAGTTCTTTCTCCAAAAGTGGACATTTGAGAAGCCATTAACCATTACAAATGTTTTGGGGGTTTTTTTGAGTAATGTTAGTCAGAAGAAAATCTGAAAACCATTAAAAGAGGTTTCAAAAGAGAATAAATATTCATTTGGAAACACCAAAACAATTTTAAATAAACTTTTTAACATTTCATTTCAAAATTATATTTTTTCCTACGTAATTTTTTTATTCATTTGCTAATAGGTCTTGCATACCTATTATAGCAACTAGAATAAAAATATAAAGTTGACTGAAAAATTAGTGCTTTTTTTGAGTGGTGGGTTCACTTTGTCAAAATAGTACTGAAAATAATTTGGTTCCATTTGAATTAATTTGCAATTAGTTTTGCAATTCAACCACCAAACAGAAAGACGACTATTATTCTTCCAGATTTACTTTGAACCACAGGAACAAAATAATGAACTCAGTGGTTTTAAGTGGTTCAACTTTAAAATCAGCATGTGAGTTTATTTTTTATTATGCTGTGAGTTACATTTTTAAAGGTGTAAGTACTGAAGAGTTACCACTGAATATGCTTAATAAAGGAGCAATGATAGCTCCTATATCAGTTCAAATTATAGATAACAATGGGAGTTTGACACAAGTAAAGACTGAGTGAAAACTGCAGGAGGGAGACTAGAGGAAATAGAAGCACTTTTAATGAGTTTAAGCAGGATACTCCAGTAGCTACCCCTAGAAACAGTCACGTTTTGATGATTTCTTTGTGTTTGAATGTCATGCACATATTTTACATGTTGAGATACAGAAGAATTGTAATTTCTATAATTTCAGCATCTTTCAAAGAGGAAACTATGAAATATCAAACTATTTACAAGGCAAAAGGAGTTGTAAAATCAAGACTCATTAGCAGACGACTTTTATATCAAAATTTTATATAAAATTAGACTTCATGTTTAGATGATCTGGTATACTATCACAAATTTGGGAAGTGTGGGCAGGTAATGGTGACTGTCAGCATTTCCAGCAGTACACAGAAAGATCTTTTTTTCCTTGAAAACTGAGCTGACAGCAATCTATCATATTCTTGCTAAAAATGCTAGAGCTTTTATTCACTGATATCTTAATCTTACGTAATTTTGTAATTAATAATGCAGGTCAAATTACATACTGTGTTCCAGGATCATATCAGTAAGATAATCAATTTAAAACTCATAATAAAGGGTTGAGATGACAGAAATAAGAGGGAAGAAATAAGCCTGCTCACTCGTACAAGTGTATGATATTAGTAATAAAAATTACTATTATTATTACTGGTATTCATCAGGATACATACTTGCTTTTATTTGAGAAGATGTGGCTTTATCCAACAATAAAATATGACTTTGGCTCCAGGGGGAAAAAAAAAAAAAGTAAAAATTACCCCAAATAATACGGGAAAAAAAAAAAATGCTTTTGCTTTTTTCTTTTTTTTTTTTTTTTTTTTTTAGAAGTGACCTGTGATACAAAAACCTAGTTAGAAAGGTAGCATAATTGGAAACTGAAACCTCCTGCAGCTTCTTGATATTAATCTTTGAATATCAATCAGAGACTTTTATTAACAGTTTAATTCACAGATAGTGACATTTACATATAAGCGTTCAGTGTAAAGTCACAGTTTGATAAACAATAGTTACATATTCAACTTAAATACCAGTTATTTTATCAATTCTATATGCATACGCAGCTCTCACACAAATTCTCCAGACTAGCTATTTTTTTACTTGTTGCCAGTCCAGGTTGTTCTTGTGTTACAAAGTCTTGTAAAATCCTGCAGAACTAACTCTACATTAACAAAATGTAGCAAGCAGGGGGAAAAAAATAGATCTTGTCATCAAAGAAACTGCACAGGCAAAAGTTCATGGATCTCCCTGGAAGCATATTTGTCCATATTTATGAGTTTGGGGTTTTGACTGAGGCCAAAGAAAGAATTCACATTTTGAATTATGCATATAACTTTCATGGAAGAGTCTTATAACTGAAGTATTAATAGGAGAGAAGTAACTATGCAAAAGAAAGGGGAAGAAGACCTCTGGGGTGACTGGGCCCAGAAAGTGGCAGTGAATGGAGCTACATCCAGGTGGTGACTGATCGCCAGTGATGCTTGGGTCACAACAATTCCATGCAGTGTTACAAGCTTGGGAAAGAGTGGCTGGAAAGGGGACCTGGGGGTTCTGCTCAGCTGCCAGCTGAACATAAGGCAGCAGTGTGCCCAGAAAGCCATCCTGGCCTGTATCAGAAACAATGTAGCCAGGAGGACCAGGACAATGAGTGTCCCCCTGTACTCAGCACTGGTGAGGCTGCACCTCTAATCTTGTGTGAAGTTCTGGGCCTGTCAATTCAAGAAAGACATTCAAGAAGGTGCTGGAGTGTGTCCAAGGAAGGGCAACAGCACTGTGCAGGGTCTAGAGCACAAGTGTTGTGACAAGTAGCTGAGGGAGCTGGAGCTGTTTAACTTGGAGAAAAGGAGACTGAAGGGAGACATTGTTGCTCTCTACAACTACCTGAAAAGAGGGTGTAGCAAGGTAGGATTTGGGCACTTCTCCCAGGCAACTAGTGAGGGGACAAGAGAACATAGTCTTAGGCTGCACCAGGGAAGATTTAGGTTGTACATTATGAAGAATTTCTTCACTGAAACAGTGACTGAACATTGAAACGGGCTGCCGAGGGAAGTGTTAGAGTCACCAGTCCTGGAAGTTTAAGAAACAACTGGACTCAACACCTAGTGTTATAGTTTAGTTGGCATGGTAGTGTTTGGTCAAAGGTTGGATTCAGTGATCTTGGACATCTTTTCCAACATTAATGATTCTATGATAAAAGAAAAAGGTGTATATGTAGTGAAATATGTCAAAATAGCTGGGGTGGTGAGGGGAAGGGGCAGGCAGGGAGAAAAAGTCAGTGAGATGTAATTTGATAAATGTTTGAGCATCAGTTCTCTGCTAATGAAGAGAGACAACAACTATTATGAAACATGATACCAACTTTCAAAATGAGAAAAATGAGAAAATACCTAGAGTTTGTAGTGCTTTAAATCAATTTATGCAGCTTCATTTAACTTGTTTTTTTTAAAAATGCAACCCCTACCTGCTGGAGGAGAGAATAGAGACTAGCTCTGGAAGGCAACACAGATCTGTGACTGCCTGAGCTCTGAGAGCTGCTTGCTGTGTTTTTATGGACCCTTAGTATGTTTAAGACTGTTTGTAGTTGAACTCTGTACCAAGTTTAGGATTTTATCATTCTGTATGTTTTCCCTTTGTTTCACTGTGTGTTCCTGCTGGAAACTTCTCTCCCTCATGGTCTGTAACCCACCCCTGACCGGTCCCTGCCTGCAGCAGGGTACCATTCCCTTGTATGGTATCACCTGCCTCTCTGTTGCCAGTTTTGAAGGGTTTTGCCTTGTATGGCTGGGGCTGGTCCAGACCATTCCCCAAAACCTTCCCAGGCTGCTCCTGGGGTCAGGACCCAGCCCCCCGACCCTATTTAAGTTGTAGCAGTTTGAATAAAGCTCTCTCTTCATGCTTGCTCTGGCAGCACCCACCTCACTCCTGGGAGTGTGTCCCTTTCTTTCCTCCCCCCACCTACCCATCAAAACCGCACCTACCTGCTTTTTGAATCTGTAAATTAATTTATAAGATTATCTTTTCTGAATTTATTTTCAATACTTAGTATCACTAATTCACCAATCCAAAGCTCCCCATTCTCATATACAACCTGATAAGAGACAGAGGCTTCTACAGAGAAAATAATAATGTAACAATTTCTTTTCTACCAACACTGACACAGAGGCTGAGTAAATAGGTACTTCCACAGTAGTAAATCTAGATAGATAACAAATCCACTTGTTCTGTGATACTGCCTTCACTGTCAAATAAAGCCAGTCCTCTAATAAATATTCTTAAATGAACCTGATTTCTGATAGTTTATAATGCTGCATATTAGAAAGACTGAAGAAAAAACTCTCAAGTTTCTTTTCAGCAAGATAGTTTAAAATATTCTAGGTATAGAAAGGGCATGTAATCATAGCTCCTAAATTTGATTTTAGGGAAAAAAAAAATATTTTGGAAGCAAAAGTCAAACCCAGGTTTAATGGACACTTTAATTAGTCTAGAGCAAGTAAAAGGAATATAAACACTAGACATGAATTTTCATATGGAGGAGGGCTTGTTAAACATAAGTTTATTCTATACTTGACCTTACTCTGATTACTCAAAGAAACCAAGGCTAGAAGCTGGTTTTGCCCATCTCTACATGAAATCTTCAAAACTACAAATTTCTTTTACCCCTCAAAGGATCTATTCTACTTCAGGAATGTACACCAACTGTGTCATTTAAATACTACAAAAGTTTCTATGAAGTCAGGTTTTGTACACTAGATGTTTTGTTGATTTTCTGGTTGAATATTTTAGGTTGAAGATGCTGAAAAACTAATTAACTCAGTTCCCACTCCCCCACCCCTCCTCCAATTTTTAAGCAGCTATACTGTAAAGAAAAATAAAAAAGTAAATGCAAATGAAACTCTTTGGACAAAGTTGTTTTAAAAATACATGTTCAAAAACTTTTGCATGCTCTTATGGGCATTTCTAAGTATTCTAAATTTTCTTCTTAGACATATTAAAAGTATGCTGGACAGCAGCTCCTGAGGCAGAAAGGTATATTAGAGGTACAATCCTATAATATAGTTTTCTCAAACTCATTATGCAGTTTTTCAGAGTTACACTAAAGAAGACAGAAAGAAACAGCAGGGTTTCTTTAAGTATAAACATAAAGAAGCAGGGTGCTTACACCATCCAATATATCTGTGTCATGCTTCCTACTTGATGTAGGCATAATTCAGTTCTTCAAAGATGGAAGTTAGCTTGATATTATATATTAAACTATGTATTAAAGCTGTGTTTTTTGGTCCATTGTGTGAAAGTTCTTTGAATATTGATTTCAGACTTCATTTCTCATGGACATATAATTAAATCTTTTTCATTTTCAAAATTTAGGTTAATGATTAGCTCTTGAAAGATATAAAAATTGGAAATGTTAGGGAATATTTGTGTGATTTCTAAATATACTTTTAACAGATCTCATATTAATAATGGCTGTGACATAATATGGGGAAAATCCTTTCAATTAACAATGATTTTGTAAACAGCTGATTGCATCACTGGAGCTCACTTCTTTTGAAACTTCATTACTGCTAATAAAAAGAGCTTTTGACATTTTGAAAATGTTTAACATTGGAAAAGAGCTTATGAAGTGGTTGGCAATAACATGACTTCAGAATGCAAACACTCTAAACTTAAAAAGTCCCAGAGATTTCATCAGATATAATATTTTAGAGTCCATAGTCACTAGAAAGTATTTTTTTTAATTACATGATTTAATTTCCAAAAACTGCAATAAAAGTCTGAACACTAATGGTCTGACGGGCATTGATATTTCCACTGACAGACTTGCATGAGTTCACTGAGGTTCCAGAAAGTTTTCACACCCATGCAACTGAATGCAGAATCAATTTTGTATGTTTTTCTATTATAGTGCATTTAAATGCAAATTTCTCAATTTCATCTTGAATAAAATCACATTTAAATGGACTACAGTACTCTAGAGCTACTGTCTATATTGGAAAAAGACACACTTGACATTCATTAAAATGTGTTACATTGTCATTTGAATGGACATTTTAAATATTCATTACATTAAATAAAAGGTAATGAAACAGTGCTTAGATGCCAAGGATATACAATGTCATTCTTCAGACTATCTCTGCCTCCACTGAGAAGAGCTAAAATTCTATTTTTGTTGGTATGAGCCACTAAATGTATACTTTCCTCTATGGAAAACTGAAACCTTTAGTACTTTGTAAAGCAGAGCTAGATTCCACCCACCCCACATATATCCATAGAAGCTCTAGTTGAGTAGAGCATTAACTTTCAATACACATATACATGTCCTTATTATCCTCAGGCCTTTAGGGCTCTCTTACATATCTCCTACTTTATGTAACTTCTCGCTGAGCTTGTTTCACTTAAAAAGAGACTCTTGTTTTACTCATGGCATCTATGGTCACTGCCTTTGAAGAGTTACTCAGTGACTGATGAATGCTGGTTTGGGAAGATTGCCATATTTTCTTTCCATGTTGTCCCTGTGAGGGTTGTTTTTGTTAAATCCTTTTGTGCAACACTAAAATTCCACTTACAGGTTGTGTCACTGCTGTCCATCATCTCCCACTCTCCTTCCCTAGTATTCCTCCACAAGTAGGAATAATTTCAACACAAACTCAATGAATTCAGGTTTGTCTAACCATTGTCATTACAATTTGATATGACAAAATATATATGCACATATTGGAGCTGTCTGATGAGGTTCTCCAATAAGACATTGAACTCTTTCAATGTGATTCATTTCAGAATAAAGTAGACAGAGAAAAGAGATCAGGTGAATCTGGCACTAAAATGTCTATTTTTCTGCAGTGACAAAAGTACTTTTAGGTAACCTCTCTGCCTACATTAGTTTTTTTTCTTTTTACTATGAGATGTGTTCTGTTAACTCCTACAATGTGTCAGACATAACCACATCACCCCAAAAGAGTACAGTATAGCATGTCTTGTAATGAAATCAGTTATGCTGCTATGCATAAAGACATACACATTCTCACATGAAATTATCTTGCTCCTCTAAGTCCCTGGGCCTAAATGCCAGAAAGAATAAAGCATCTAATGCCAAATTTGCTTAAGTGGGTATTACACAATCCTCCCATACAGGACATCATTCAACAGAGTTTTTTCCTCTTTATTCCCCCCAGAAAAGGCTTAAAGGTTGTTAGAAAAAGGGAAAAAACAAAACCAAACAACGAAGCACTCCCCCTGTCACCACCAAAGGAACCAGTACTTCAAATCAGATCAAATAATTTTTAAATTAATTTTGTGATACACCTTTTTTTCTTCCTTTTTTTTTTTTTTGTTTCCCTCCTTCTGGCTTAGCCAGAGATTGAAAAAGTAGCTTACTGATGCACACTTTAAAAATACAAGCACAGTATTCATGCTATAAATTCTTTTTTTTTCCCCCTAAAATTTGTCTCTGAATGAAAATCAGGGTTCCCTGGGAACCCACAGGGGGTATGGGGTAGGGGAAGAGAAGGCAAAAGTGTGCAAATTAGAGCCTGTCCACAACAGAGGAGATTGTTGAAACAATTAGTATTACTGTGGGGGTGGGTGAAGTTGAATGCAGAAAACAAACCCATGCCTGCTCAAAGTTGACTGCAGCTGCTGTTACACGGGAAGACCTCGGAACAGTGGCATGGAGTTACACTGAAATAGAGGAATAGTAAGAACTAAATGAGAAGTGAAGGTCACGCAATATTATAGAGTATAAAAAGAGTATTGTAGAGTCAAGATGAGAGAAACAACAATTTTGCCCTTTTTAGACCATATTTTAACACATCATTTATCTTGTAGCTTTTTATTGAAGTGGCACTTCAGGCTTCAGAGTGGGTACCCAAATTCACACTAATTCCAATTTTACTTTCATTTGTCATCCACTTCATTTTACCACTAGACTGCATAAGTGAGTTATAACCTAATAGACCTAGGTCCATGACATCTAAATTAATTTCTGGTAAGCTAGCCACAGCATTTCTGCAGACCAAAAGGCTTATCTGAGGTAAAAGTTTGTATTTCTATTTCCTAGGCAACTTTCCTAGAAGAAATAATACAGTAGATTAACTGCTCCGTAGGGTAAATGTTAGTCATAATGATCTTCTCTGCATTCATGTCCTCTGTGTTCATTGCCACCATTAATTATAACTAGGAATGAAGCCATCAACCACAGTAAAACCCTAGTTAGTTAAGAAGCACAGCCTGCTTATTCAGCAACAGAAGCTGCTATGCTAAGCAGAGAACCATTACAGTAACTCATAGTGTTTTTTTGTAGTGAACGTAAAGTAAAATATCTTCCTTTTTTATCCTTCTGTTAAGCACCACATAGTGCATAATGTATTCAACTGATCTGGGCTGATAGGATCTGCTGTGTTAGTGGGAAAAAGAGACAGTATTCACCATTAATTTGTCTTGTTGGTTATAGGTTCTGATTTTCGTGTATAAGGGATCCTGTCTTCAATGTGGTTTTCAACTATGAGAATGTTAGACAAGAAAAGGGGAAAACATTTTATAGAAATTGAACAGGCTTCTTTCCTTAACACAAATCAAGACATCTGCTTGCAAAGGAAGTATATTATGACAAATATACAAAGTGATCTCAATTGCTACATTATGCTCACAATATGGCAATATGTGAGTTGGCAATATTCTTTCTATGATTTGACAGGTCATGTATTGTTAGGAGCACCTTTCTTTTAATTTTTGAAAATTATAAATGATTATAATTAATTTAGGAGATCCTTGGTTACTGCATATTTTATGATGGCACCTTTAGATTTTAAAATATCCTATGAATCATGTAAAAAAGGGTGTAAGAAACAGCTCTGAAAGCTATGGGTAACAGCAAAGTGGGATTGAGTTCTGTTCATAAACAGTGTCAACACAAAGACTCAGTCCTTGCCACTGGTTACCAGACTAGAAGGTACACTGCTTTTTAATTATATATGTTTTTTCCCAAGTTTGTGATATCCCATTTGAACAGCACACTGTAGGTCTGTCCAGGATGTATTTCTACTGTGCTTGTTTGGTAGTGATGTCTATGTTGCTTTGTCAACACTGTTAGTGAGAGGGGGTTTTGTTTTGTTTTGTTTTGTTTTGTAGATGGTGTATTTAGCTAAATATTATACATGGCTGGTATGTGGGTTACTTTCAAATCCAGCAAAAAAGCTGCCATATGACTAAGCTATGGTCAATGCAATTTAAAAAAAAAAAAAAGTTTACCTGCTTAGCTTGCTGCATTAATACCTGCAGAATAAATGTTGTCACCTTCATTATTACTGTTCTTAAGAGCAAAGAAGATAAACTCTTTGTACTCATTCATTCATTCATTCATTGCTAGGCTTCACGAATGAAGATTTGAGAAGGGCTCTACCCACGCTTGCTACAGGCACGCTGGTGGCTAAAAAGGCCAATGCGTGATAGGCAAGTCCGGTCGCAAAAGGCACAGTGGAAAGTCTCCACAGGCTGTATTGGCGAGGCACGGTTCTTTCTGCACTGTCTTTTTTCTTCCAGACTGATCCTGCGTGCGCTCTCAAAGGAAGCAGCAGCGTTATAGATGGTGTGCCTCCATGCCTTCCGATTGGAGGCCAGAGCAGACCATTGATGGCGGCCAATATGGCCAAGGCTGACGTGTTGTTTGAGGGAGTCCTTGTATCTCCTCTTTGGGGCTCCTCTCTTGCGGCAGCCGGTGGCAAGCTCACCATAGAGCACAGTCTTAGGGAGGCGGTGATCCTCCATCCCTTTAGGTGTTGCACTTAGGACATACAATGTAACAGTCCTTATTAAAGTACTTTTCCAGTGTTTTACCGAAACAAAGGCCTCTTTTCAATATTGCATGCATTTGACATATATTTTTAAATCAGCAGCCAGTGTGTTTATTGTGTTTTTTAGAGCAATTTTCTTTGAATTTCACTCTACAAATGATGTCCTAGAATTTCTGAGTATCTAGGTACTTTTTTATTATTATTATTTTTATTTTTTCTCCTCCACTTCTATTATTCCTGCCCTTTTTTCAACTAATTTCTCTTCACTCTTCCTTATCCAGAATGGCTCTAGTAGTTCCTAGTATTCATTTGTTTCACTTTCTCTGTTCTCTAAATCTTTTGAACTGTTTTCTCTAGATTTGTAACTAGGAAATATTTCAATCATTTGTCACTTAACTAAAAAGAAAAGAAAGGAAGAGAAAGAAAATGCAATTACAATATCTAGTAGTTAGAGTAGAATATCTAGTAGTTAGAGATATTATAATATCTAGTAGTTAAGGGAAATAATGAAAATAAGTCTAAAAAAGACAGACTCTGTCCAGAGTCCTGGAAAAACTGAGACAAATGTTTTTAGATTTAGAAGATATTGAGGTGAGAGACAATTTTGCCCTTTCCAGTTTCCACTAAAGTCATCCTTTGGATCTGTTCAGGCTGTTCATATTCCATGGAGCTGAGACAGGTCCAAAGAGGGAAGACATGAGGAAGGAAAGGATGGCAGGATTAATTAAAAGCTCAATTACCTTTGTAATTTCTAACAAAGACAGAGGTACACACATTGGATCAGAAGGTATATTTTATTTAATTAATAAACACTAGATTCAAATGAGAATGGCACCTATCAAAATGGAAGTTGAAATTCTCAGAACTCCTCAGAATAATTTTTTTCTTTTTTTTTCTTTTGTCTCTAAACATTTTGATTATATAAACAAATACAAGACCTAGAGTTAAATTGTTTTGTGAGACTGATGCACTAGAGATGAGATATTTTTACATAAGGTTCTCAATAATTTTTCTCCAAACAACAATATCTTACACTGGATATGTAAATTTTCCTGTCCAAACTGGAATCAAAACTGAAAGTGCTTAGCCTGGGAAAATTAAGGGAATATAACAAATGTAAGTCTAAAAATTTGGAGTATCATTAAATATATGGTTAAAATTAGGACTGAACAACTGCAAATAGATTTACTACAGATAGAATGTGTCACACAAGTTTGATATCTTTGCATTATTTCATTTTCATATAAGAGATTTTGTAGACAGGAATAAAACTATGCATCTATTTATTTTCTGGTTTTCAGCACTTCTTTGGACATAGTACTAAGCAGAACAGTATTGGCTAAGCCAGAAATAAACTGGATTAGTGCACAAATGAGGCCATGGCTACAAAATAATTACCACCTTAGTATCAGAAAAGACTTCTGAGTAATTTTCTTTCAGTCTTCCCATATTTTCTAGACAGTATTTTGCTGTAGTAATCTTCTAAAGATTATTTTTGATGGAAAGCCATTCACTATTCCCTTCGAGAAAAACTTTTTTCTCAGCATAGAAACAATCATACAAGACAAAATTTACTGTATCACTCTTTCAAACCCTCCCGGGGTTATGATTACAGAAAATGTTTGTTGTTGTTTGTTTTAAAAATATATATGCAGAAGATGAATGTTACAAAGGAAAAAGCCAAAGGGTAATAATCTCTTGTGCAATTCCTATTAAAAAAATTATGTTACTTCTTTGTTCTTGGCGTTATTATTGCCTGCAGTGAAGAAATTGCAAGGAAGAAAACCTACAGTGTTGTACAATTTCCTTTTAGCTTGTTTTCTTTTGCAAAGCTGCTTGCTAAGATACTTTTAAAACAAGAAAACAAGAAAAACTTATATTAGAGCATATTTTTGATCAGCTTGTTCATGCAATAAAACTGCTCCAATAACTTGAAAAGTCCAGAAGTAGATACAATTCCAGTTTCTGACCATATCTGGAAGTGAAAACTACCTGAAAACAAGGGAATAAATCCCACAGAGTATTTATTTTGAACTCAGTGCACAACAGACAAGAGTATAAACTGCACCAGAAACAACAGATGAGCTGTTCCATGTAATATTATTTGACAGCAAGTTTGTTTTTTAATTCCCTGTGGGAAATCAAAATATCTTGTCTCTTTCTTTAAAAAAGGACTATGTGAATATAAGCAATAAAGTTTGAATAAAAAGAAGTTACACTCTACTAGTTTTGAAAAACTGAACTTCAAAAGCTTCACAACACATCTTATACTCTTTATAAGTAGGATATGTCAAGGTTTTTTAAGAACAACATATTCAATGACAGTATCTCAGGGAAATATATACAGTTAATAACTTATGAAGAGGTTTTTCAAAATGACCAAATTTTTAATTACATCAAGTTTTTGAATAGCATTTATTCATACATAAGAATATGCCCATCTAATAGGGGTGCACGTTATGTATTTCACACATATATACACACATTATACATATATAAAAGGGTACTTGTTAACCGCTATAAAATTTTTAGCCTTTCTTAGCCCATCAGTCTGTCATGTATGGCAGCAGGCTGCAAGCTGGCAAACTTCTCCTTG
The DNA here is from genome assembly GCA_013400415.1 of Scytalopus superciliaris. NCBI lineage: Eukaryota > Metazoa > Chordata > Aves > Passeriformes > Rhinocryptidae > Scytalopus > Scytalopus superciliaris. Next base: position 156,777 of record VXBX01002782.1, read on the forward strand.
AGGAGAGACTCCTCTCAAGGTTACTCCTCAAGGCTGAGACACCTTACCTGGCATCTGATATCTATAATGAAGTAAGTGACATTTTGCACTAGGTCTAAAAGTAGACTGTATACTAGTGACATTTATATACAGCCAGCTATAGCTTAATTATTAGAAGTGTAGGGAGTAGTAGTTTGACTCTGTGTGAATCGTCTAAATCATCATATATTCACCATCTAAGTTATCATTTAAACAATTGTTAGATCAATATTAAATCAGTTTCACTAATAATTATTGCATAATCACCATTTGTTTCCTGTTTGATTTTCATTCAGTCACTGATTAATTAATATTTGATCATAATTTGGTCATTACTAAAACCCTTTCAGGTGACCCGACAACTATGACTTCTTTTAATAATTCAACTGTGATGACTACATAGAAGTTTATGCCCAGAATCCCTGCCTCAAGCTGGAAGCGAAGGGCAAGTGGCCTGGGAAAAGTCAAGGGAATTGTAAAGAACAAGATTTTTGTCTGTATGACCCTTGTGTTACATTTCTTAATGAAGTTAGCATGGGATAGCTAATAAGGATTAGAAAGAGAGACAGCAGGATGGCCACTGTTCTATTGCATTACATGCAATGCTGCTTCTTTGTGGCAATACCACTAAGGACAAGGGCATTATTTCTCTGCCATCAATAAGCTGATACACATGAAGTTATATATTTTCTGTGCAATGCTTCTGACAAAGATATTTACCCTAATACTCTTTATTCCTTCTAAGAAATGTCCTATCATTGATGGCTGAGGAAGGGAGAAGGCAACACTTTATAATCAATGACCTTTATTAATAGAGGTAATGCAGCCGCCTTTAGTACTAACAATAAATCATGTACTTTAAACCAAAATGAATGAACATTAGTTGCTTTTGAAGAGCACACCTTTTTACAGCTATAAATACTTACTTTGTGGTAAAAATTCCGGGTTAATACATCTCACTATTAACACTGATAATGCTGGATAATATAGTACTCATACCATGCACTTCTGTCTCTAAATGCCGAACATACAGAGGATTCAAGTAAGTTGTTCAGTTGTTCTACCTAAATCCTTTAAATACCTGTTTAGCAAGCACCCATCTCTTTTCTGCTGAGAAACTGAGATGGCTGCAGCTGTAGAATACAGTGTATCCCCATAGGGGTCATAATTATGTCTTTCTTAAGCTTCAAATATTTGTACATTCAGATAAAGTTGCAAAGTTAAACTGTTTAATTTTACTGCAGTTGAGTTATCAAATCCTTTTGTGTATTCCCTAGGAGACCAACAACTTTGTTGTCCTGCATCCAAAACATTCTGTATGCAATGGTTCTCTCGAGTGAATATGTACATGCATACATGGGAGTATGCATTGGATGGGAGTGCTGTCTGGCAGCCAGACTATCCTTAAGGCTATAAACTATGAGTCATCCCTGTAGAGCTGGATCCCAGGTATAGCTCCTCCTGTGCACTGAATACCTGATATTAAACAGAGCAGAGTGAGCTCTCATCTCTCAGCTCCTCTCCAACTGCCTTGAGGCTGTGAGAAACTATCTTAATTCAGAAGAATGAGAAAGAGGAGAAGAGGCATCAGAACTTAATCCTGTCCACCACCCTATTGCCAGAGTAAGGGTCCCCTGCAGTATTAAGTGAAGACTGCAGGACCAAGGGCTGAAATGAGCCTCCCCTGATGCCATCCTGGGCCACAATTACAGTTTCTTGGAGCTTGACTGAAAAGACAGAGCTGGAAGGGCAGCAGAGGGAGTACACTCAAGCAGGTTTAAACTTTCTTCCAGGCTGAACATTTTGTTGCCAAGGTTAACTCCAATTGTCAAGTGATATTCTTGACTGATAGATGTAGAAAATAATTCATAGACTTGAACTTAAACATCATGGCAAAGTACCTGCAGATTTGTGTTGGAGCTGACCAAGTAGTTTCAGCTAAAATTACAATTATACAATACTTATGAAATTTTACTTTTATTAATTCTGACATATTTTATCATGTATCATGCAAAATATAACAGAATAAGTTAAAACTGCAACAATATTTCCCAGTTTCCTATGGGTGAATGATATTAAGACTGTTTGTAGAATACATGAGGATATCATACCACAAGGGAAAGTCTGAAACAAGAGTTTTCACAAGGGAAATGAAAAAAACAACTGAACTAACAGGAGAAATGGAGAAAGTATTTTCAGGGTTGAATTTGTATCTCCAAATAAAACCAGATTTTGATACACCATAGGAATACATCAGTACCACACTATTACATATTAAGCTCTTGTGGGTTTATATTTATATCCTGTTTCTCCACAATGGACAGATGACTTACATACTATATAAGCTTGAAAGAATGCGTCTTCAGAGTGGTTCTTTAGGCACATTAAGAAAACTCAAATTCTTTGTTTTTCGTGGACATCCAAGTAAGTCTCTTGGGTGTCAGAAAAGTTTCCTACATGTGAATTTATAGGCTAATTACCTTTCTCTAGTACAATAAATATTTATATAGTCCATAGAATATGGCTCAAACTTCACAGTTTCTTCTCTGCTTTATACAATGTCCTTGCTCTTCTGTTTCTTCAGAAATCTTAGACTATACCCATTTTCACCATAATGATACTTTTTTATTATTTTCCAGCTCTTCCTCATTTGTTTATACCCTCCAGTAAAATACGTCTTGCTTTTTGAGGTTTTTGTGCATAGTCTGCAATGACAGTTTTCACCGCAGAGGTTCCTGACTAACCTAGCTGTGGAACAGCTTTAATAACAGTGAAAGTGGTGCACTCAGTACATCAGTAAAGATGCCTTGAAATAGTACATACTAAAAACATTTTAGCTCTGATCGCCCCCCCCCAAACTCTATGTATGTGTGAATTAAATACAGCTATATGCAAAAGGATTCTTACTTTTGACCACTAAAATTCTGTTTTGAGATCAAATTCTTACTTGTAATCAAATATATACAGCAATTTTCTAAGTTGACAACGACTACATGAGACTTCAGATACTAAATGATAACCCACACCTACACTCAAACTGTTTTCTTCTGAGAAAAGAATATCTAGTAACTTGACTAGACAGTGGCATGATAGAAGAGCAAACTCCAGAAGATAACAGCAGGTGTGGAACCTAACTTAGGGGCTCTGAATTTTATTTCTAGAGAAATTTACCTCTTCCATTGAATCCACATAAACTCGAGGGAGAATCAATCCCCAAAGGACTGAAATTATACATGTATGTCTTTACTGTTTGGAACTGCCACAACCTATACTTAAAACTCCACAAGGCTTACAAGTGGTATTTTTCTTCTATGGACAAACTACATCTGTGTGAAAATTACTAAAATACATAGCAATTACTTTCTCTCTAAGTCTTACTGTTTTATAAAATATTAATTGCTGCAGTGCTCTGAGAAGTCACATTAACAGCTAGTGAATTTGGATTTTTTAAGTGCTCAAGAAAGGAGGACTGGAAAAGTCATACAGAAGTTGTGTTACTGTTGTGTTACTATGCCTAACACCTTCAAGAACACTCTATTCTTTTATTGTATATTACCTTATGAAAATAACAAGGTCATTTTCAATTTGGCATACTGTCAGCGGAAGCATTTGTCACATTGAGTCAACCCTAATTTGAATCACCAAATTCTATAAAATTTTGGCGAGAATTGCTTATTTATAATAGGACATATGTTTCTCTACCTCATCATGCCAGTTTTAACATTCTTTTCCATGAAAATAACAAATGAGTAGAACAAGAGAAGGTTAAACGTGGATGTAAGTCTGAGACTGAGATCAGAGTCTACTTTTACTGCTTTGCTATTATGTATAAACAATGCTAAAATAGATTTCTGTCTTAAACATAGCTTTCACATACAACTATCCAATTTCTTCTTTTTTTAAAAAAAAAAATTAAAAATATAAAGCTTCTTAAATTTATATTCAGACACTAAAAATATCCAAAAACATAAAGAAAACAGCAACAAGAAGGTTGAATTCCCATAGTCATTAAATTCTCCCTCGAATTTCTATTTGCTTCAATACTTTGGAGGCACAGAAAGTTTTGTAATTTTACAAGTAAATGGATTCCATTTGGAATCGTAAGTATGCCTCTTAGGAAGACCTTTCTTCAATCTCCAAAACTCACTTAATCTTATAATAACTAGGATTTTGCCAATTTTTCAACAAGAAGAAACCAATAAAAATAAATCTCACAATTGCTTGTGTTTGAAAAATGTATTGATCAATAAATGAATAAAAATAGTTAGGTCTAGAGAGGTTCAGTCTTCTGGGCACATTTTTTCAAGGCAACTGGAAAATGTTTTCCACAAAAGGCATAAATTTTGTCTCTACTGCCCTTCAGGAGGGCAAGACAGTGAAGCAAAAGCTGTACTGATCTCCATAAGATAAGATACATAAATATTGCTTATTTTAGTAACAAGATGAGACTTTTTCTGAAACTCACCCAGATCACACACTTGGCTCTACTTCAAATCAAATCACATTAAGTTTTGGTGTGAACTGCTGATTTTTGGCTTTCATTTTAGCCATCTTTTTTTTTTTTTCCTCTGGAAACTTTCTCAAAGTTGTTCACTTTCATGAACTTCTGAATGAGGTATCTGGATCTTCAAGAAAAGAAAAATTTCACTGTTATACCACAAGGAACTTGAAGACTTTGTAGAGAGTAATTTTAATACTTTTAGTGACTAATTTACTGAAATTCAGACATCATCAAAAAAACATAAAAAGAGTAAGTCATTACTGCGTCAACTTCTGCCTTCAAGAGCTTGAAGTAAAAACTAGAAAAGTATACCAAGGAAATGAAGTGTTGTACACCTTTTATACACAAATTGGAAACTGAGATTGTAGACTTAACATCAAATCAATTCTTTTGTCCAGAAACATGAAGAGTGAAAGGCAGAAAGCCACAATTAATGGACAATGAGACTTTAGAAATATCTGCTATATTTTGTTTACTAGTCAGAGGCAATTTCTGATGACTTAAAATATGAAAGTTAAAAATTTTGTGCTTTGTAGTTCATCAAATGTACAGAGCAGTGCTTTAAAATTAGGGAAGCTGAAAGGTAATATGTTAAACAAACAAAACTTTGAAGGTACTGTTTCTTCAGGTTTTCCCTCAGATATTGATATCAATAAAGAAACACATCTTCACTCATCTTAAAAACCAAGAGGCAAACTGCTGGTGTGCTCATCAGCACAATACATATGAACTTGGAATTTAGGATGGAGGCTGATTGTAAATTGTAAGTAGGAATAAAGACATAAGTACCTTTCAAGTTTTAGAAAATCAATATTCTTTGAAGAAATCTGTCCCTCTCAGCTTAGTTCTAATACAGGCACTAAAGAAAAAAGTCTTTATTGTCTTGTTACCTTCTTATCCTCACACTAAAAATCAAATTGTCAAGCTGAAAACACCTGTGCAGCTTTTCAGGGCATATGAAAAATATTTAGAGCAACAGATTTAAACATGTCTTATCTGGAAAACTTTTCAAAGGTACTTAAAATGCTTCAGTAGCTGCAGCCTTAGATGGGCACCTCTGTGCCCAACCATCCTGATTCCACACATTAGAATCTAGTCCAAAATGTACATTACTACTTTTCATAGAGAATCTGCTTTCCTGCTTCATTAGAACAAAGGAAATTTCCATCAACTCTAGATCTGGTTCTCTATAATTCCATATAACATATTTTCTGAACTAAAAATGGACTCTGTGGAGGAGGCTTCTGCTGCTGCTACAAAATAAATTGGCTCTGAGAGCCATTTAGCTGCTGGCTAGTTATTTTAAGTTGGAAATCTTCCTTAGTTAAGGAAGGAAAAAGGAAAGGGGAAAAAAAGCAAAGCTGTGTTCTCTCAGATTGGAACTATGACCTCTTCATCTGATTCAGCTTGAGTTTTTTGAAATAGGTTAGTTCCCTACCTGAGGTGTGAACTTTACAGAAGGAGAGACAGTCATTTACTTCACGTGCAGAGTCCAAAAGTCTTCATCACCTCAGCTTAGAATTCCTTATCTAACCAGAAGCAGGGCATAAAAAAGTTGACTAATTTACATAACCCATTCAGTTACGTTCAGAATCAAGTTGTACCTTATTCCTGCAAGGACAGAGAAACCTCTGCTTGCAGGCAGAGAAATGTTGCATCATTCTGTTCAGACCTCGGGCTCCTCATAAAATAGGCTATTGTACAATGGATCAGAAAAACTTTTTGAAGATTAGAGGACTTTTAGATGTGTTGGAAATAACATAAAAATACAGAAGTCAGAAAGAAAAGACAGTAAATCTAAGACCCTTGCAGAGGCTTAAAATTACATTGTGACAAGAAACCATCACTGGCTGTTCTACAAAGTATATAAAAAGTCAGAGAGACTAAATTGAATCAAACACAAAGATGAAGGAATACCATAGTAGGAGGTTGTCGTAGACTACAGGGTTGTTGTTTGAAGCTGAGAAAGAAGATTCAGTGCAAGGGAAATTTGAAGAATAAAATTAAGAGAAGATTGATTGTTCTGGCCATCATTCATTTCTACAGTCCTTAATTTAGCTCGGATGCATATAGGAAGAGCTAGCTTTTATTGTCATTACTTTTTGATACCATCCATTTGGAATCCCTCCAGCTCTTTCCTTTTGTTTGATTATAGCCTGCCTTAACCAGATAAGATCCAAACAAAAGCTTTAGCCTGAGCTCACAAGGCATCCAAAGCAATGCTTTAAACAAGTCATTATTAGTAGTTGCTGAGATTTCCAAATGTGCAATATACTGCAAATGGACCATACAATTCTTTTTGTACCAATAGCCAAAGGTTTGTGTCTGCTGTTGTCTTCCGAGAATATAGCATCAGACACAAGTAATATCTCCAATCTGCTTCATCATTTTCTCTGCCCTGAAAGGAAACTGCAGGACTTAATATTAACTAAAAGTAACTCAGAAGGTTTTCCCTACAAAATTTGTCACCAGGTAAAGGAAAAATAAGAAGGAAGTTAATAAAAAGGAAACATTTCTTACAGCTTTTAAGTTCCAATGCTTAAATTACCACATCTTCTAAAGATTCAAAATTGTCAGTTTGGTTGTCATTGTATTGGGGCAAAGGACAAATGGTAGATAACTCTGAAGCTTTCAACTTCAGGCCAATATGTACATTAATACTGCAAAAGAGAAATTCGTAATAACAGAGACATAAGGTGAGAAATCTCTTCACAGGAACAAAATTACTAAGAGCAGCTCCAAAGCTCTGCCATTACATTGCATTGATATCTGGCTGTGACATGGAAACACAGTTCAAGAAATAAAGGTCTCTCAGTGAGACATAAGGAGAATTTAATTGAAAATTTTAAAAACAAAGTCTGGGTTGTTAATCAGAATAATACTCCACAGGTAAATACAAGAAGCTCCATACATGGTATGTTGGAGGGGAGGACTACCAACAGTGGAGGAACTGCCTTAGCAACACAGACCTGTGACTGCCTGAGCCCTGGATGCTGCACTTTGCAGTTATATAGACTGTTGCTATGCCTAAGGACAGCCTGCAGTTTAAGAACTTTGTCCTGTTTGAGGATTTTATAATGTTATATGTTTTCTCTTTAATTTAGCTGCAATTCATTCTTGAAATGCTGGATTATCAGACATCATGTCCTCTCTGCTGATCCATGCCACAACAAGACTTTATAAGTCCTCTGCTTTCCTCCTAAAATTCTTTTGGGAGTCCTTTGTTGTCCTGCTCTGTGCCCTGTGCACCCACCTACCTTTGGCAGCAAGACCTGGTAGGACCTGGGGGTGTACTTGTGGGCAGACTTTCCAACACCACGTCAGGTTTCAAGGGTACCCTGCTTCTGCTCCAGCCTGATACTACTCAGAGCTAGCAGTCCTGACTCTTATCAGTTGTCTTTTATATTGCACTTGATGAACCTTGGACTTTTTTTCTTTCTATTTTTTTGTATGAGTATAAGCTGACAGCTAAAAAGAAGCATCTGTAGATACAATTCTGGCAGAAACTCCCTTTCATTATTCCATTCAGCTACACTCAAGCATGTAATGATTCTTCCTCCATAAAGTGCCTGTACACACTTTGGTCCTGTGTTCACCCCTTGCTAATAGCTATACAAACTTATTTTGTTTATTACAGAATATGAATTTTGTTTTTTATGTTTCTGTATTATGCAAATAAATACATATAATATCTATACCTTATAAAATGAGTACAAGTTATTTCCCTGTCCTTGAATTCAATAAATATTTTAAACAGCTTTTATGAAGATGTATCACATAGCTATTTTTGGCAAAGAAGAAAACATTTAAAATCTAATGTCTTGAGAATGGAGACATACATCCTTTTCTGAAATTATGTCCTGTCTCAAAGTTATTTATTTTAAATATCTAATGAAATAGACTATCTGAGCTTGGAGGAAACAAAGCTATTTTTTCCACTGTTTTATTTATAAATGTATTTTCTTTTTTCTTGTTGACTTATTTATAAGCCAACATTGTGTGTTCAGTCAGAAATACTCAAACGAATCAAGAGCATGACAACATTTGCATTTTTAATTGCACATTTTCTTGCACAATTGTTCAGATAATAAAGCCTCCAGGGAGATTCACAGTGACTGGACTAGCTGCTTACATGTTAATGAGCACTGCAAATTAAACATGCAGCATCCCAAAATGGTAGCAGTCTTCAAAATGCTTTACCTCATTGCAATAAAGGTGCTGGAAGGATGAGGCTAATGATCATTCTGATCATTCTCAAGAGCTAACTGCAGCCCCTATGCTCCATCCCCCTTATTTTTCACCCTGGTGTTAACACTGAGCTATACCTAAATCATTGCCAGGGACAACTCATCCAGATAATTTCAATTTGCTGCTAATCAAATAACCATTAGTGTGAAGTGACTTGCACTTTCATGATGGATGCAGTGATTTAACGGTGGGAAGGAGGGAATTGTGAGAAAATAAGTACTCATAGCTATTTGCTTATTCAGTTTCAAGGTCACTTAAAAGTAGACAGATTCAGCGATTGTATGACAGTAGCAAAGATCAACTTAGGTAAAATAATTCAAATAATCAGTATTAGAGAGCATTGTGATCCTTTCCCATTAGCCCTGTCAGGAAACAGCAAGGACAGGTTGCCCTGTAGAAGACAAGCTAGTAGCTGAGCATCCCAAGGCAGGCAGGGGCAGCTGTCTCCCTGACAAGGAGCCAGGAAACTAAATAAATCAGGGTCAGGATTAGGCCTGGTGATAGTAACCGTAATCAGCTAAGAGCCCAGAAAACACCCATCAAGTCCATAGTCAGGAGAGAGTCCCAAGATTAAATCAGAAAGTCAAGTCAGCAGGTTGGGATAAAGATCAGAATCAGGATGGTATGAGATGGGGTACAGATGCAGCATCATTGTGCCACAGCCTAGCTCAGATGGGGATCAAGTATGGAACCCTCAGGCCTTAGTCAGTGCCCCAAGCAGAGGTGAAGAGAGCTGCTGCTAGGGCTTTCTAAACTTCTCCTTCACAGCAGGCCTTTTCAGTGAGGTGGCCTCCAAAAATCAGTTAAATTCCTACAAGTGAGAATGGGAATGTACTCTCGAGATGCACTTCATGATTCACAGAACTGCATGAAATACAAGGTCATAAGACTTTGTCTGTTCAGGTCTCATTTTAAAAAAGAGCAAGAATACTCATTTCCAGCTCTTGTTTCAGGTTTCATAGGAAGCAGGTACCTTAATTAAAAAATTAAGACCAAAAAGACTTTTCTACAAGTGGAGTCTTACTGTAGCCATTGATAAATTTTATGTACTGAACTCCATGTAAAAACAAGGCACAACAGATCAACATCTGCATATGTATCTGCTTTGAATAAGGCAGCAGCATTTCTCTATTGCTGCAAAGCAATTTAAATTTGTGCATACACAAAATAAAGTGACAACACATCAATAAAAATTCTTATCCATATAAACTAATCTTAGTAACTGAGACTAGGCACTTTGTCATCATATGACCAGAAGGTTTAAACTTAATATTTAAAGAAAAATCTGTATTTGATGAAATAACCAGGTCTCATAGTGAATGTATTTAAAAAAAAAGCAACACAAACCCCCAAACAAACAAAAAAACCCCAACCAAAAAAGCCCCCAAAAAATCCCACAAACCAAAAGTAAAATTTTCAAACCACATACTTTAATAAGAGGGTTTTAAACAAAAGTACTGGAATAGTTAAAAACAAAATCTGCTCCAAAATTATTCATGATGTATTCAGAGTTTCACTAACAACCTTTTCCTCTATATAATGCCTTCTTACAAGTTTTCAAGGAGATATGATTATGGACATTTTTGCATATAAAGAAAATGGATGGTTTTATGGAAGACAACACTTCAAGTGATATCTCAAAATTCAACAAAAAGAAACCCACAACCCTACCCAGCTTCACCTGAAACCAAAGCCAAGTCAGAGATGTGCTGAGGTGCTGTTTCACAATTCTCCTGGGTAGTGAACCTTTCATCAGAATATAAAGACTAAAAAAGTACATGATGTTTCTCATCTAATTCCTGGAGTATGGAAACGTGGGAAGGATCAGAAACATGACCAATGTTTAAATATGCAGATGAGCTGAATTCATCTTTCACTAGGTATTAGGCAACAGAACAGTTTAGATTTAACTCTATCAGCACACTGTGTGAATTTTAAAAAAATATATTTGTTGTCTTCATTGTGACACGTTTTATTCAGTTGTTACATATTTTAAGTGATTTGTCCTTCCAAACATGGTGTTAAATACTTCTTTCAATTATTCTATGCATTTTTGGGAAGAAAAAAGTTTATAGCAGTGAAAGAATAACAGTAACTTCTTCTAAACTTTAAAAAAGATTCATAGGAGAGATACTTATGACAATTTAAAGCTTCAACAACATCATTTTTGGTGACATTGTAAATAATTTGGGGGTTTTGAGTTTTCTTTATACAAAAGAGGAAAACAAAAAACTTGATGTGACAATTCAAACAACAACAACAACAACAAAGAAACCAAAACAACACAAGATTTGCCATTTTCCCACTGCAGTATACTGCACTTTTATTACTTTTGAAGAAAGCAGATTTTCCTTTATAGCAGGGTTCTATTATGGGCCCTCTTAGTATTATGTACATGTACATCACAACCTTTGTCTTTTAATCTAAAACTTCTTCACTGAGAGCACAAACCATTTGAAAGCTCTTTATTCTCAGTCATATCTTAGACCTGCTTTAGTAGCGGTACTCAACCATTTGTTGCAGATCTACTACAGAATCTTTATTAAGCCCATCTGTTCAAATGCCTGATTTCTCTCCCCCTTTATGAGAAGTCACTGTTTTAATAAAGTCATTGTTCGGCTGAAGATGAACAGAAACTGAATGAAAGCAAAGCTTTTATAAATACATACTACTTTCTCTTTTTTTCCTCATGATACTGCACTTTTCTGTTAGCATTTATAAAGAATAATTATTTTAAAGCCAAAATGAGCTATGGACAAATGATATATAATATAGTTATCTTCAGTAACAGACTAGATAGGGAAATATATTATATGCTTTATTTATCTTTTATTTTTGTGTTACCTTCTACTCTATTTCATGTAGTCTTGGAAATAATACTGCTATAAATACAGTTATCAAAATAACATAATATTACTGAACTAAGAACCACACACACTCTATCAATAGAGAAGGAAACTTCTGATCTCTTAAAATTAGGTAAATAAGAAAATGATTTCACTATTCATGTTCATAGAAAGTGTCGCAACTGTAGGGTGATATTTTTTCTTATTTAGGACTTTCAAGTCAACAAGCAAAGAAAAATATGGTGGGCCCTACAGTGCAGCAAAGATTAGAAGGACTTTTGTGATTCAAGCTATGCCCCTCATTTCTATTTGATGTACCACACCTCTATTTTATGCAGCAGCAATGACTCAATTCTGGAAAATAATGTGCATATTTACTCTTATTAATATATATATAAAGTTCAAAGAAGAATTAAATTATTCATTAAAGTTCTAAATTCACAGGGTCAGCTAAATTCTTGTAACCAAGAAAACTGCAGAATACAAAACATCTAATGAAAGGAGCATAAAGTGCAAATACCAAACCTAGAAAAGTATTAAAAAAAAAAAACAAAAACCAAAAAGATCAGTCAGTGAGCAGCAAGGAGCATGAGGATAATTTTAGAAATGCAGTATTGTTTGCCAAACTCTAAAAATGAACAGCAGTGAAAATTGCCCTAAAAATATCAAAACCCTGAATGCATAATGCCCACTCTCAGGAAACTGAAAAATAGGTCTGTGGGAGAAAAGTATTAGCTGAGAAATCTTTCACAGTCTTCACCTGTGAAGCCTGAAGAATAACGTAGAGGAGTGCTCTTGAGCAAACAATAAAACCTGATGCTACCAGAAATTAAGAGGAATATTATCAACAAACACAGAAACGATTTAAATAAAATCTTGCTAGCAACAGCAAAAAAGGGCACAACATCATAATATGAAAATCTACACCCTTAATAAGTGGGTTTGGATGTAAAATTTCCTCTTTATTTGATGGGTTTGACAACATGTGATGTCCCTTTTGGTGTGGTACGGTGACAAACACCCCCAGTGGATGATGGTATAACAAAATTAAGACAGTTTGTGAGCTGATCAAAACTACCTAGTAAATAGGAAGTTCTGACTTTACTATTTCGTGCAGTCAGAAATGCAACAAGATACTGGCCAGTACAAAGCAGAACTTCTCTGCAGTCTTCTGTGCCTTGAATGATTAACAGTAGAAGAGAGGATGGAGAGAAGCTGTTAACAGAGGCGCACAGAAAATATGGGGTTTGTGAACATAGCTCCTTAGTGAAATTAAAACAGAGAATGCCCTGACAAGCTGTAGGAGTGCCCCAAAAACTGCAGTTGGCCTGGTTTCCCACAGATGAAAGAACTATTTCCCTGTCTGAGAGGAAAAAGAAAAATAAAAATTCATAGCATATCTTTAAGGAAATCTAAATTGTTGAAAATGAAAAATGTCAATCAACAAAGACATGGAAGAAAAAATACATAAATACTTCAAATTTAGTATTGCTGTAATGTCCACTTTTACCAAAGCTGTCCACTCATGTGCTTCAGTTTCTAGATGTATTTTGAACAGTCTGGTCAAATAAATAGATGATTTGTTTATGAAAAGAGTATAAATAATAGCACCTAGTAGTATTTAGCATTAAAATCCATAATAGTGAGGAAAAAAGACTGTGAAAATTTGAATATTACCTACCCTTAGGAACAACTTGTCAGACTTGTCACTTTATGAGATGTAAAGTCTGTCTGTTTCTAATATTGAAATTGTTGATTCAAGCTTCAGGAATAAAAATAGATTTTTCTCCCTTACTAACCTTCTTTAAGGCAGTTTTTATACAAATGCCAGAGGCATACATATTCTTGGCATTCCTAGCTTTTAAGGTGAGCCACAACTCCAAGCAAATGCTGTGTGATCCACTTTCTGCTTAGATCAGACTTTACTCTGAAGTTCACTAACTGCATTGATAATTAAACCTTAGCGTTTTCATCATGTGCCACAAAGACAATCGATTTATTATCTCTGCAGGTCTATCTGATAGTGAAACTAAACCTCTTTTCAGTGTTTGAGTGATCTCAGCATAGGATTAGTTAAACAGCCAGATGATGCTGCAAAGCCATGCCCTAAGACACAGGAGAAGTAGCAGTGAGTTCATCATGAGGCAGAGGCACACTCACTGGGGCTGTGGAAGAGTCAAGGTCAGGACAAAAAGAGAGAAATTCATGCAATAAGAGATTAGCTCCCAGGGCTATTCCTTTCTTTGCAGATTACAAAAATTCTTTATAGGTGTAGCTTTGGGGATTTATATACAGAAGTCTTTTCATTTTCTTTCACCCTTTTTTGCTGCTGCCAGAATCTTTGTGAGTTCCACATTCAAATGAAAACTTTAGCAGTACAGAATGGATTAATACAGGATTACAAGAAGAAGATTATATTTCGGGATACTCTCATCTCTCCTTTTTTAAATGTATATCCCAATATTACATTGCATGTATTCAAAATGACTCCTTTATGCAGAGCCATATGTTAATATAGCTGTCAAAGGAAAGTAATTTTTTAAAAATAGCTGAGATTTGTGAAGAATTCTAAGAAGATTTATTTAGCTTATAAAGTGTGTCAACAGGGCTATTCATTAAAACTCTAGAATAATTTAGGATTTAAATGTGTCCTTACTTCATGCACATTTTCTATTTGGATTTTTAGATCCAGTATTACCTGGCATTATTTTTTTTCCTTTTCCTCTTTTAAGTACTTCATGCCCTCTGACACTTTTGTGTAATAGAAATTCCAGCACAAAATATCACAGATTCTCCCTGTTCCTTTCATCCTAAGAACATTATTTCTGTAAGCTTTTCCAGTCACCAACATTTGGTAAGCTGAAAGGTCTGATCCTGCTCCTACTGAGGTCTAAGTAACAGTCAAACAGGCTCTCCAACTCTCTGTAGAACGTTTAATCCAGAATATTTTTAAAAGCAAAACCTCCAGTGTTCTTAAAAACATAAAGTAATAGTAACTTCCTTAGACTTAAGACACAAAAATCATTACAAGTTGTGAAATATAGTCCAACAATTCTGCATGTTCTAATTCACTTGAACATAAAAGAATTTTAACTATGGTTCTCACTTGAGACATGCAAGTAGCCTCACAACAGAAATGACTAGTGTTGCAGTCTGGTTAAATTACTTTCTTTAAGGAACAGGGCTGAGACCGCTGCCCTTACTCCTCTGTGTTGTACTGCCAGTCTGAACACTGTTATCCCTAAGTTATCCTTTCTTTTTCTCTACTTATCCTATCCTCCTTATCTTGCCTGATGAATTACTAAATTTAAAAATCAAACATAATTTTTTGTCATCTGATCCTGAGACTTAAATGTAAGAACTCAAAAAGACCAATAAATATTGAATTCTTTCAGATTTAATAGTGCCAAATAATCTTTTCTACCTTTCTAAGCACAAACAACAGAAAGTTGGTAAATCCTGGCATGGGTTAGATCTAATTTCTCTTTCTCATTTCTAGGCAGAATAGCTATTAATGTAGCTATCTTCTATGGCAGCATGATCAGTCATTTATCATGGAATCATAGAAACCTCAAATGTCATGGGCACCTTCCACTAGACCAGGTTGCTCAGGGCTCCATCCAACCTGGCCAGGGGCAGGATATCCAAAACTTCTCCAGTCAACCTCATCCAGTGACCATCCTTACAGTAACAAATTTCTTCATAATATCTAATCTGAACCTACTCTCTTTCAGTGTAAAACAATCACCCCTTATTCTGTCACTACATACTCTTGCAAAATGTCTCTCCATCTTTCTTGTAGGCTCCTTTCAGGTACTGGAAGGCTGCAATCAAGTCACCCCAAAGCCTTCTCTTCTTTATTAAGGAAAGGATGAATAATGTCACACCAATAAAGGTTTTATGGAAAGCTCCTGTGATTCATTTTGTCAATCCATACCATGCAATGGATGTGCAAAACTGAAGGTCAACAATAAAAAACTGTGGAGACATACAGGGATTCCTGTAAGTACTCCATGCCATACGTCTCTGCATTATGCAGCTGTCAGGATAAAAAATATTTCCTTTTGTGGTAGAGAAATTCAGGCAAAAGAGGGGAAAAAAATAAATCTATGTACTTTACTCTGAAATCAACAGTTTTAAAGTTCCTTTAGGCTTTTATCCTTAT
Organism: Scytalopus superciliaris; assembly: GCA_013400415.1. NCBI lineage: Eukaryota > Metazoa > Chordata > Aves > Passeriformes > Rhinocryptidae > Scytalopus > Scytalopus superciliaris. The sequence goes on from VXBX01002782.1 coordinate 172,555, forward strand.
TCCACCAGTTTTCACTTGGACTTTCTCAAGACGTCATCCATCAGGGACCATCTCAAAGATATTGAGTGAGAGGGGAGGAGTTCCCTGCTTACATAAACTCATCCACGTACAAAAATAGAGGAAAAAAAAATATTCTTCAGTGACATCCCAACATTAGGGAGGAATTTTAGGGATTATAAGAAACCCTTTCACATGCTATACATAACCTATGTTCCTTTAACTCCAGTTTGTTGCAGAGCAAAAGAGGAAAAACTGTGACTACAGCTTTCCAGAGAGCAAAAATAAAATTAGAATAAATAAGGGAGGCTTCTAGGCTGCATTCCATTTTTCTGAAATGAAATATTTTTTAAGGACCTCTTACCAGGACTAATAGGCAAATGGTATCTTAACAAAACAGGATTAAGAAGTCAATAATTCAATTAATCAGCCACTATAAAAAGTCAAAGATACTAATAATTTATGCAGAAAATTAAATGTGCAAGGTCAGCAGCAGAAGGATATGAGTCTTCTACCTTTAGAAAGATTTGAACCCCATCTGTCACATTTAACATTAGCTCCTGTCACCCTATTACTTTAAGCATGAATAATATGATATACAAGAGCCTCAGTCATGACTCAAAACGTTTTCCTTGCCAAACTCCTCCCCCTTCCCACCAGCAAGAAAGTTATTTGCTCTGTTGCTCCATCCTCAGGTGGTTAAATGATCAGTTGTTTATTTGTATTCACCAACATAAATGATTCCTTAAAAAAAGGTATCTGCTTTCTCTGGAATCTTAAATCAAGGTAGTTGACTAGAAGAGTATTGCAACTCCTTCTATTGGGTTATCTCTTTTTACCAGCAGACTTTTATTTTTTGAAGTTCCTAAGCAGATAGAACCCATCTTTTATAATTTGCATGATCATAAGCATTTGCTGAATTCCCTGTAACCTGTGTTTGAGATTAGGCATGGGTTTGTTTTATTTCAGGCTCTGCAAATTCAAGTAGAAACAGGTGCTTTACTTCCCTAATATTAGTTCACAATTTTCTCTGCACAAAACATTCTCTTGGAACAGAGTTAACTCCAGAAACTTGGGATAATTCTGTCCCTCAAAAAGTTTTTGCAGTTAATAAAGAACAATATATGAAATTATGAATGCTTATATACAATGAAGTTTTCATGTAACACTCACTTCAGTGTTCATTATTCTTACTGGATGGACAGAAAAAGCCTTATGGGTGATAGATGTGAGGAAGGAGATTGTTGGGTTTCAGAGTGAAAATTTTCAGTTCTTTCATCAAAACTTCTGAATGACTCTGACCTTTGGCTCAAAGATATGAGTAACATGAAAGTTTGGGTTATAGCTGTAGCAGCTTTATTTATCCTGCAAACATCAGGTTTGAAAATAGGTCAAACCATTTTATGCTGTTCTGTTGCACCACTGTTCCTCAGTTCTGAGACAGGAGAGATTCTTCAAGGAATAAGACTAATCCTACCTTTTACCTTTCTATCGATGCTGTCCATGCAGAGATTTAATAATGGGTAACAGTAACCGATCATTTTAATTATAAGCAGCTGAGTCTGCTAGGGGCTGAACTAAGAGCAACATCTACTTTCAAAGATTGAGAAACTTAACACTTGCACTCTACATTTTATCCATCATGTTAAGT
>VXBX01002782.1:183007-196573 GCA_013400415.1 Scytalopus superciliaris
GCTACAGCTGTAGCATCTTATTCAAAAATCAATTCCTTGTTACAGGCTTTTTACAATTGTGCTAGAAGTGTCTTGAAGAGATTCGCTGTTCTCACTGCAGGTGTAAAAAGTACTGAGAACTATTCATGTACTCTAGAAATGATAACCAATAAATCACTTATTACAGTAGCAATAATGTTCTCAGGTATACTGAGACATGTAAGCCAAGTAAGAAAATCAAGAAAATAACATGGCAAATGTTACACATTAGCACCAACCTGCTTTAAAAATAATTAAAAAATATTATTATAAATATGTATGTTATTTTGTGAAACTCTTAAGCTTGGTATAGTTATTTTTTAAGAAAAAACTTCAGCAATGGTATGGTAATAAGAACAACTTAACTGGTAATCTAATGCTAAGTTAAAATCATAGATTTATAAGTGGAAATTTAAGTCCGGTACCTTTTCTCATTTTTCATACTTACACAACTGTCTTTCTATTTCCAAGGAAGGTGTATTTACAAGAAAATATATGTTTTATAATTTTTTTTCTTTCCCCTCCCCTCCTTCTTTTGAATAGAGCAATAGAATCACAGAATAACTTGGATTGAAAGGGACCTTTAAAAGTTATCTGGTCCAAGCCCACTGTAGTGAACAGGTACATCTTCAGCTAGATCAGGTTTCTCAGAGCCCCCCATCCAACCTGACCTTGAATGTTTACAGGGTTGGGGCATCTACCTCTGGGCAGCCTGTTCTAATGTTTCATTACCCTCATTGTAAAAAACTTCTCTCTTTTGTCTAATTAACTCAATTGAATCAAACCTCCTCCAGTTTAAAACCATTACTCCCTTTTCCTAGGTAAAGAGCCTTGTGGCAGTAGTAATAGAAATAAGAGCATAAGTACATTGGAGATCATAAAATTAAAAATATGTTGACTCAAAGTGGATAGTGGATAGGAGCTAATACTTGGAAACCTCACAATGGAACTCAACGAAGAACAAAAGTTGTAGCTGAAGACTATGCTTCTTCTTGGGTGAAATTTTGTGAATGCACTGGAAGAGAGATGCCAAGTACAATCTGAAGGCCAAATGAATTAAAAAGAAACCATAGCTTTATGGGATCGCACCTGGGGGCAAGGAGAGAATTTGAAACACTACTAAAATTTAAAAGCTGAGCAGCAGAAGAGAAAATACTTTAAAAAGAGTGTGGTGATTGAAAAGGAAACACTAAGGGAAAGGATAGACCTTCTGTTATTACGAGCTTAACTCTGTAAGAAATTTCAGCCAGAAAATTAACTGTACCTCCAGTTGAAAACAAAGATGAGACCAAAGGGAAACTACTCAAACATCTGTTTGGTAATACAGAGTCAGGCACTGGTAAACAACTGTTTTCAAAGATAGACATGAAAGATATGAATCCATTCATCATACTCATAGTAGGAATGCAAAACAAGGTCATTTGTACCTGGGATTCAGCTGAATGAAAGAAATAAGTATTTAGAAAGGATGGAATTAAAATTAAAAGTGGTGGTATGGTACTGTGTACTCATAAAAATGACTGATTATACAAAGATAATTTACCCCTATAAACTAAAAAAACCCCACCACATTTTGTGAAGAATTCTCAGATATATGTTAGTACTTCTGCATCAGGGCTGGAAAGTGGTTGGGGCTTTTGATTTTGTTTTTGTTTCTTTGTTTGTTTGTTTGTTTTGGTGTGGTTTGTTTGTTTTTGGGGTTTTTTTTTAAGTTGATGTGAGATATACGAAGTAGTGTTACTTTTATAATTCCTACCAACTTTGTAGCATTTATCATCCAACATGTATCAGTCCACAATGGTAAGTCTCAGGCATGCTTTGACATAAATAAATAGTAAATTCCTAAATCAATTCACTCATGCTGCTCTGATAAACACTCAAGATGCTGTGAAAAGAGATGTCCACTATTTGGGTGAAAAATACCAAGGTAATTAATTTTGTTTCAAATTGGCACTGAAGACAGAAACAGATCAAAATCCAAGGAATTGGGATTTTAATAAGACAGACAGAAAATTAGGAGGATGGTTAATAAACCTAACAGAAGAATCCAAATACTTGAATGTGGAAGTAGAGACACTGAATTTAAATAGTATCTGGAGCCCTCACAAAGAAAAATCAGAAGGCTGACAATCTGCTTGAATAAGTAAGCAGAAAAGCCAGAATTTTAAAAGTGAAATTATCTATAAATATATGGAGAAAGGATCAATGACTTACATAAATCAAAGTAATAAATACAAATATCCATAATCATATTTGAACTTCACTCTTTTAAGGAATTTAAAATAACAGAAAATTAGTTCTCTAAAGGTAAGCTAATGGAAATGACCACATAAAATGCAGAAGCAAGTTTACTTTGCTAAAATTGAAGGGCAATAAAAAATATAAACTTGGAAATTTCTAGATTTTGGTAGTAAATTTTCAATTACTCATTCATGTAGAGATTGTAACTTGGGACTAACAGATAAAAAGCCTACTACTCTTCTTACCATCAGAAGTATGTATGGGGGAATAATAGGAAAGCGAAATGCCTTAACTACTAAAAGCCTATTCAGAAACAACTCAAAAATTAAATTACAAAGAAAATACAATTGTACATGGAGTGAACTAAAATCAACATGGTTTTACCAGACATAAAAATGTGTCTTTGTTGTCTTATCACTCTTTTCAGATAAATGAAATGCATCCATGCAAATTTATCTAAAACTAAGCAGAATCTCTGATATAAATGCCTCATGGGAAATTAGTGTTTACTGCAGAAAAAATCAGTTTTTATAGGACTGACTTACAGCTAAAAACTTTACATAAATAGAAAAACAACAATAACAAAATTCCCCAAGCCAAACAAAAACAACAACAAATAAAAAGGAGATATGTTGAAAGGTAGGTTATCATGAAAAAGATACCAAAGATGTTCTTTAATAACAGATCTTGAGACTGATCCCATTTATTATTTTCCCTGGTGACTGCAATATGAGGAATTTTATCAATGACAAATTTCTGAGGCAGTATCAGTACTGAAGAGTGTATTACTGTCCTTCAGGAGTGATAGATCACAGATTAAAAACAAACATAGAAACAAAAAACCACACACACAAAACCCCTGAAACCTTCAACAGAAGAGAGGTGAAGTTTCAATTTCCAAGCTGCAATTTCATGCACTTGGAGAATAACAAGAAGAATGTATAGCCTAAGATTTGAGAGAGGCAATATTGGTTGATTCTTCTACTGCAAGTGACCATTATGGCTGGACTGAAAGAAACCCACAAATTAGTTTCTAACATGCAAGAACTGAGGACTATTCAGCAATGGGGAATTATGTGCACTTATCTACAAAGAACTGAAAAAGCCTCATGGATAATGCTTTACAGACATCTGATAGATATTTAAAAATACAAGATTTATCTAAACCAGGTTGGTGCAGAAAAGAGCTTGTAGGCTTATTAGAGGGAAAACTGGATGCTAAAACAGTCTCACTTTTTCATGCTAGGAATACAAAAGCTGTAATGATGTATAGTTGCTGATCAGGGTATGAGATGTATTTCTGTTACTTAGGCGTATTAAGATTTCTTGTATTCAGTAAGGGGCAGCTTTCACAGCTGTAGTTATTCCATGATTCAGTGAGTTGTACTGAGAATCTTCTTGGGTGATACTACAGGTAGTGTGCTTAGGTGGGGCATTGGGAGTTTTCTAACCATCAGAGGTTGAAAGTTCTTAAAGAGCTCATCAACTCAGAGGTAAATCATTCTGAGACTGGATTTTACAAATTCATGAGCAATAAAGAAAAGTAAGGGAGATTATTAGGCCATAAAAGCTGTCTTCTGACATGAAATTTTAGAAAAATGAATTGTTTGCATATTTAAGAAGATGGCAGTGGATTGTTGTGCATTGCGTTTTTATATTTTTATATTTAGTAGGCTTCTGTAGTTACAAAGCTCCTATATAGCTCCTGTAGTTACCAAGTAATACAGACAAATGTATAGACAAGAAGAAGCCATGCAGCAATAAAGGTTGGGAAGGATTCCAAGATCTTCTCTCCCCCTTCAGTTCAGCAGCACCAGCATTACAAAATGGGAAGAAAAGTGCGCATGCATGTGGTTGTTCAGCATACCTGAGAGCTGACTCATATCTGAATGGTTCACAGTGTAGATGGAGGAGTCTGTGTCTGTATACAGCTGCCTGGATACACACAGGAAAGAAAAAAATGTCTCGGTAGAACTGAAGATGTATGCATGTCTGAAAGACATGGGGGAAGTTTTCTAATTCTCTATCAATACACTAATATCAATCATTTGATACAAGGCAGAAAATCCCTATCAAACAGCTAACTGATACTTTCCAAAAATATTATCTGCAGTTAATAAAACAGAATCTCTATGGATCAATGCCTTCAGTATTTCCTCTCATGCATTTCCTTCTATCATTTATGTAAAATAAACTTACATATATGATCCAGTTTATATCAATATCAGAGAAAGAAACAGAACACTTAATTCTTCACTTATTATTATTACATGGCTCACAATCTGATTTTCATTAGCACAATACTGTTCTTGCTATAATTTTACAGTGAATTTTCCTGGTTTTCCTAGAAATTCAGGGTCTGGAGTCACAAGGTAATGAACAGGAAACAAATATGACTACATGAAAGATAAAATACCAATAACTTTTAATTGTGAAACTAAGAATCTACAAGTTATCACTTGTGCTTGTTGCTCATCTGATCACGAACAGTGCAAGCATGCTAAATATAATGATCTGGTCTAGATAACAAGATGAAAAGAATAGCAAAATAATAAAATCCTTATTCAGTTTATCCTTAATGCAGTTCTAAACTCAGCCAATAGTTCAGGTTGGAAAAAATCACATTAAAAAAATTATTTTCTGGTCAACTTTAAAATAACAGTGAAACCCACAGCCTTAATTTTGCCCTAGCGGTTTGCCTACAGTCTCTGCCAAATAGCAATGCAAGCATAGGGAAAAAGTGAAATACAAAACAAAATTTCAAAAATGCCCAGACTACATCACACATACAAGTCATGTGTTCAAAGCTCAAATGTTAGCCCCCAAATGATAGAAATGCATAGGTTTCTCACATAGTTGAGTATGACCTATATGCCCATAAGTGTACACTGGATGTCAAATTTCATCAGCACTATCTGAGGTACTTTTACATAGGATACAGGAATAAATTGCTATGCAAAAGAATGGCTCTATTTCTCTTAGCCTTCAATTTTACACTTAGCAAAGGCAGAAGATATAAAGTCTCAGAATGATTTTAATGGTGGAAGTATTTTAAAATATTTGGTTCATCAAGACATCTACTGCTTCTCTAAAGAAATACAACAGCAAAATCCATAATGCCAGAGTGCTTTGTCACTGAGTAGTATAGATAGTTTTACACCTTCTCTGCTCTTTTTACTGTAACTATAAAAACAGATATTAAAAGAGAAAACCCAACAACAGAAAAAAAAAAAAAAAAAAAAAAAAAAAAAACCCAAACAAAAAAAAAAAAAAAAAAAAAAACACAAAAAAACCCAAACAAACAAAAAGCCAAAAAAAACAACCCAAAACAAGAAAGAAACATCAAACAGTCCTAAACTGAGATATGGCTATAACAACACAAATGCAAAATAAAAAATAAGCTTAGTATAAACTCTGAGGTGCATTTGTAGGAAAAGGGTTAATGCTTATTGGTATCACAGAATCACAAAATCACTGAGTTTGGAAGGGATCTCTGGAGGCCATCTGGTGCAACCTCTTTTGCTAAAGCTGAGCAGGATCATATCCAGGTGGATTTTGAATACCTGCAAGAAGGGATAACCCACTACTTCCCTGGGAAATCTCTGCATTGCTCGGTGACCCTCAGTATAAAAGTGTTTACTGATGTTCAGGGGGGAAACCTCATGTGTTTCAGTTTGTGTCCATTACCTCTGGTCCTGCCACTGGGCATCTCCAAAAAGAGTTTGGCTCTGTCCTCTTTGGCCCTTCAAGTATTTGTGTACATTTATAAGATTCCCCATGAGCCTTCTCTTGTCCAGGCTGAAGAGTCCAGCTCTCAGTCTTTTCTCATAGGAGAAGTGTTCCAGTGGCTCTTTGTGGCTCTTTGCCTGACAGTCTCCAGTGTGTCTTTGCCCTTCCTGTTCTGAAGAGCCCAGAATTGGACCCAGCCCTCCAGATGTGGTCTCACCAGTGCTGAGTGGAAAGAAACTTATCCTCTCTTTCAACCTGCAGGCAATACTTTGTCTAATGCAGCTCAGGATACCACTGACCCTTTTTGCAGCAAGAGCACATTTGCTGGCTTATGTTCAACTTGGGTGACTAATGGAGCCCACAGGTCTTTCTCTCTGCCAAGATGCTTTATAGATAGGTTGTACCCAGCATACACTGATGTGCAGGGTTGTTTCTCCCCAGGTGCAGGACTTGTTGAACTTTATGTGGTTCCTTTCATCCTATTTTTCCAGTTTGTCTAGGTCTGTCTGGATGTCATCATGACCTCTGGCCTGTCAGGAACTCCTCCCCAGTTTTGTGTCATCAAAAACCCAGCTGAGGGCACACTCTGCCCAGCCATCCAGATCATTAATGAAGATGTTAAACAAGACTGGACACAGTATTGACCTCTGGGCTACACTGCTAGGTACTGGCCTCCAAGTCAGTTTTGCGCCATTGATCATCAGTCTCTGGGCCCAGCCATTCATCCAGTTCTCAGTCCATCTTACTGTCTCCTCGTCCAGCCCATACTTCAACATCTGGTCTATAGGATGTCAAAGGCCTCACTGAAGTCTAGGTAGACAATGTCTCCACTTTTGCCTACCAGGCCAGTCAGTTTTTCACAGAAGTTTATCAAGTTGTTCAAGGAGGAATTCCTCTTGGTGAAACCATGCTGACTGCTCCTGATGATTGTCTTGTCATTCATGTGCTAGGACTAGCTACTCCATCACCTTCCCTTAGGACTGAGGTGAGGCCAACTGACTTGTATTTCCCTCTGCCTTCATTTTTGCCCTTCTTTAAGACTGGCTTTCCTCCAGTCTTCAGGCAGTACTCCCATTCATCATCAAACATGACTGACAGTGGCTTAGCAATGACATCTCCCAGACGGCTCAGCACTTTTGAGTTCATCCCATCATCTCCTTGTTCATCTGCACCAGCTTCCTGGCATTTATACCTGCCTTCCTGTTAGTTGAGATGACCTTTCTTGAGCATAGAGGTGATCCTTGAATATTAATCATCTTTCTTAGTCCTTTCTTCCATCCAGAATTTTATCTCACAGGTCTCTAGTCTGATCTTTGAAGAAGCCAAGGACTGCTGTCCTGAAGTCCAGGGATATAAGCTTGCTTTTCACTTTTGTCCCTTTCCTCAGATCCTGAACCTTACCATCTCATACTCCGTACAGCCAAGGCTACATTTAACCTTCACATTCCCAATGAGGTTCTCTTTTTCAGTGAATAACAGGTTCAGCAGAGCACCTCTCTTTGCTGGTTCCCTCTGTCACTTGGAACAGGAAGTCTTCATCAAAGTGCTCTTGGATTGCTTATGTTCTGCCGTGCTGCCCCTCCAGGAGACAGCAGAATACTTAGTCACCCATGGGGACCAAAGTCTGCAAATGTGAGGATGTTGCTCTTTGTCTGTAGAAGTCTCATCCACTTGGTGTTCTTGGTCAGGTGACATGTAAGGGACACATGTTATAGAGCTGCTTCTACCAGTCCTCTCTTTAATCCTAATACATAAACTCTCATTTGGCTCCTCATTCATCCTCAGGCACACCTTGATGCACTCAAGATACTCTGTCACATAAAACGCAATTCACTCTGCTCATCTTCTTAAAGATCCTATCCTTCCTAAAGAGCCTGTACCTCTCCACTTCAACATTGTAGTCATGAGATTCAACCCAACACATCTCTGTGATGCCATCAGGATTTTTGTCATGCTGCTGGTGCTGCAGGGTTACTTCTGTGTGAATCATGTCTGTTACTGTCAGGAATTGGACACAGTTTGCAGAATGTGCTATTTTCTTGAGGTGAAAAGTCAGGGGAATAATAATAATAATAAAGAATATAAGCAAACTCATTACCATGTCTCATGACTGTTTCTTTCAGAGATGATAACTATAAGTCACATTCCAAAGAGGGAAAACATGCACCTGAATGAAGACAATGTAACTACATAATTTTTTACTTTTTTTTTGCAAGAGGTTTTGTACAAAAGCACTGTCCCTAAACCAGCCATTCTTTAGAAACTGACTAGCATGGAACTTAGAAATCACCACCTTTGTAGTGGTATTATGCTCTGAAATCATGTGTGTGTCACAAAACCTTAATTTCACTATACAATAACTCAGAGAAATTCAGCTCAGCCTCTCCCTGCACCTTCTAAGAGTTTATGCTTTATGTTCTACGGTCTACCCCTTTACACCACAATCAAAGATGATAAAATGATGATAATCAACATTTTAAATTGCTTCTCTGCCTGGAAATCTTTGGTTTTGAACAGTTTTTTATAACACATCTCTTTCATCTGTAAGCATTTAAAAGTCAGAGTTGATCAACGTGTAAGTCTCATTTTTATCCTTTGGGAAACTCATAGATTATTTAAATCTAATTCCCATTTGAGTCAAGGACTGTGAAATAGAGGAAAGCTCAGAAGGAACCTGTAGCCTTTTATTTTCCCTTCTCCTTCTCTTCTCTCTTATTTTTTTGATTAATGACTTAATTCAGACTATAAAAAAAAAGGAAGATACCCTGGTTAATGCTTGCCAACAAAATGATTGAATTTTTTCTGTCACTAGTGTCTTACATTGTTCTAAAAATAAAGAAGACAATGTGATGTTAATAAATATCAAGGCGATTGCATGACCTAAACTTTTTCAATTATTAAAAATAAACAAAATGAAGTTTCTCAAGGCATCATTATTTGTAACCACTAATGTCTGTGTTCCAGCTTATCTATCTCAAGTAATTTAAAAGTCGCTGTGATTGGAATCAGATTTCCAGCCTATTTTTTTCTTACTTGTGTATGATGGTGAATATACAACCACTAGTATTTTCGGAGAAATTAATTGACATGCTTTTTGTGTGAAAGTGACTGGGGGTAAAAAGACAGCAGTACAGAAATTATAGGAGAAAATACAGTTGCTACAACCTGTATGGAATGCTGCCAGCATACTCAACCTCCCACGCAGAACCCAGTCTAAGGGGAACTAAACAGATGGTAGAGAGGAGCGGAGACACCGTGGCCCGACTGTTGAAACCCTTGCAGAGGAGGGAAATTGGTGGCACATTCTTTATTATAAGCTCCATGACAGCTGAAAACTAAGAGAGATAAAAGATGTCCTGCTGTTGAATCAGCAACTGTGGTGAAATCCATGTGCTTGGACCAATGCATGTCCCCATCACAAGAGTATCTCAGATACTACACTGAGATACCCATCCCCAAGGTATGAACACCCCTCACTGAGTAAGATACATGATTAAAGTCACTCAAGCTCCACCTAAAAGCAAATAAATAATATAAAAGTAAGTCAAGAATGTGTTGAACCTGTCTTCTCTCTGATAGGGATGCTTGTTGTGTAAGAACTGTACTCTATGTGTGAGGAATTATTATCTTGAGCTAGCTTTTGTTAGGGATTAGAGTTTGTTACCATATTGCTTTAAATATGCTTTTGCAATTAGATATTATCACCAGCAACTCTTGAACCTTCACTTCTCACAGTTTTATTAATAAGCAGTGTTATTCTGTAAAATGTTGATGTGAGTCCTTCAGGAGCTCTGACAGTCACCGGCAGTAGGGAAAGGTGTAGAGACCCAGGAGGAGGTCTCTGTTTGGATTGTGATCCTGAACAAGTCACTCAGACTGTTCTCTGATCCAGTGAAGGCCCCCATAACAGCATGCTGACAGACTGATCAGGCACAAAGGGCTCAACTTTCCTGGGGCACTGATGGACAAATCAAACACTAAGAGTTTGAGAAAATCTCCCCTTTTGACATGACACCTTGCAAAAACAAATTAAGCCAAAAGGCAATGTTAGATCTCGACTCCCCAGCTTTTGTAGAATTCTGATATTCGCTTGGGTGCTTTTTAGTTTATTATAGAGATTAATGAGTTGGTTCTTTCAATCACTGAGCATTATTTTTCACACCCTTTTTTGACATTAGCTCAAAATCAAAAGTAACTGTGCATCTTTTTGGTTTCACAAATTACCAATAGAAAGATTTAAAGACTTTCACAGCTCTTTATTTTTTGTTGATTTTGAGCAGCATTGTTACAGTTTGGTATCAATTCCTGAGAACTTATGAAGTCATCTTCTAACCATTTATGTCAGGAAACTGAAAACTTATTTTTCTATACCCCATTATGTGTGTAATATGTCTTTCATGATTTAGTGTTTGGTTGTGTGTTGGGTTTTTTTCCCCCCCCAAGTAATTTCTTTTTTATCTTCACCTCTTCTGAATTAGTTTTGTTTTAGAATCGCACCTTTAACTTGTCATATAGGTAAATGGGAAAAAGTGTTCTGAAATAAAACTTCCCTTGTAGCAATAAAAGAACAGTATATGACTTTCTGGAAGTGAATGAATAGTTAACCTTGTGCTTCCTTACAGACATCAGCAGTTAGGATAACCTTTCACTAGGTAATAACACCGAATGCTGAAATCTATTTCCTTATGCTGTATTTCTGTACACATGCGAATAAAAATGCTCTCCTCCACAAGATCAGTTTCTCTATATAACTGCAGAGCCCAGTCTCTCATAGCATTATACAACAGGGAGGTGCTCTCTCAGATACCATTGCTTGATGGTTCAGTGCCGAGTTTTCATAGCATCTGCCTTAATGTAGCATGTAAAAGTGTAATAGACCAATACTATATTCAGACATATCTTCGGATTAGTGATCAGGGTAAAGACTTAAATGGAAGGAAAGGCTGCTCAAGTATATACAACCCACTTGTCTCTCTGAATCCACAAAAAATATTAGTGAGCCTTCAACAAAGAGTTTCTCAATTCTTTCTTTTCACGAGTGTATATCTGTCACTTGGGGAAAGCAAATGAATAAACATTTTTCCAATCCTCATTTGTACCCTGTCAGATGTGACAGCTGGAAAGGATCTTGAAGTGTTGAATAAGTGCTGAATTTTTGTTTATTTGTTTGTTCATTTGCTTGGTTTAAATTAAAGTGCATGCATCTATGCTGTTTACAAAAACTTGTGCATCTCCAGGTTTCCTTCACCTCATCAAGTGGGAGTATGAATGATGATCAGAAAGCTGCTTTTAAATAGCTTTTGTGAGAAAGCAATTTTATTTTCATCAAGAGGCTTATTCACAGAGTCAAAGATACCTGCAAGATAAAGATTTTCTTTTAAGGAAAGTGGACTAGCATAATCCTGCAAATCAAATCTAGTCACACTTTTTTCTCAGTTCGCAAATCACAGTGATGGAAAATAAGATCAAACATTTAAATGAAAATAATAATGAGAAACAAAACAATACATAAATAATTCACCATCTAAGTATTGCACAAAACAAAAGGGAAAGAAAGCTGGAAGGAGTGGCTGATATCCCAGGGTGCTGTGCTGCCCTTCAGAAAGAACTTGACAAGTTGAAGAGATGGGCAGAGAGGAAATGTCTGAAACTCAACAAAGGCAAATGCAAGATCCTGCCCCTGGAGAAGAATACCTCCATGAACCAGGACAGTCTGGGGGCTGACCTTCTGGAAAGCAGCTCTGCAGAGAAGGACCTGGGGGTCCTGGTGGACAACAAACTATCCATGAGCCAACAGTATGACCTGGTGGCCAAGAAGTCCAATGGTATCCTGGGGTGCATTAGGAAGAGCATTGCCAGCAGGGCAAGGAAGGTGATCCTGCCCCTCTGCCCAGCCCCTATGAAAACTATATTAAAGTTTCATGGGTAAATCTATTTTCCTATCAGCTGCATGTTTCTCCCTTTTATTCTCACATTTAGAATAAGACCTCTCAGTAGTCAATGATTAACTAAAATAGATTCCCTCCTGTGATTTCAATATCAGATGACAATAATTTCCTGGTCCGAAATGAGACCAGAAATTGAGTGGAATTTCTCTATGTCATTCCATACCATGACCAGTTTAAAATTGCATAAATATCTATCTGTTGTCATGTTTTATATATACATCAGACAAAATGAGCATTCATTTTTGCATTGCACAGCAGAACACAGATTAAACCCAATGCTAAGTTCAGTTTGAGTTGGTGAAGTCTATATGGTACACTGAACTGGGAAAATAGTATCTCTTTGTTATAGCAATGAAACTACATTGGCATGGCATCAGTCTTGGGCTAGTTATACCTGCCACTCTTGGTTAATTAAGACACAGCATAATGTTTCTGTTGTGTCAAACTACAGACACAGTTCATGTCAAAAGATCAGAGATTGGGTCTGTCTATTGCATTGCATGGCAAAGTGCACGTGCTCCAAGAGTAGAAACCCACAGTAATACAAGATGCAAGAAACAGCTGTCCTATAAAGATGTATTTATTTTTGTATTTACCATATATGAACAATATTTATCACAATCCATTAAAAATTCATGTGAAAGAAAAGTGGCTCTTTATTAAAATCTGTATAATCATAAATCATTTCCTTACAAACAGAATGAAAATTAATATGACTTTTCCTTGCCCTTTAACTTAAAAACTTGGAACTCTGTAAAAAAAGAACTTATTAATACAAAAGTTACTTTCAGATGCTAAAGGGTTTTAATCACTAGGTCTGTATTCAACTTCTAGAAACAACTACTTTCTTTTTATTGAGATAACTTGCTCCACTAAGAGATTTCAGTTGAAAATAACCTTTTTTAAAACTGTTTCGTTTTTCAGTTTGACCCCTTTAATTAAACTGCACATTCCAGAAGAAAATATAGACTATTTTTTCCGAATATTAATTATAGTTCATTTGAAGTCTCTTAGGTCATTAAAATATGATTAGCTAAAGGCTTTTCCTAGTGGAATGAATAATAAACATCAAATATACAGATCCATTTCAAAAGTCTACAATGATTACCTTATTGTGATTCAGTTAATGAGAAAAATCCATCTCTGTTGGTTCAGTGGAATGGACAAATATTTCAATTCCCAAAGATGCACAGCATGACAAACACAAATCACAACACCTGGAGTATCAAGTTAGCTGCCTCACGCTGAAGGGTCTTCAAGCTGTTAAGAAGCACATAGGTAATTCCTGCTGAGTATATAACCTAAAGTCTTCTCTTCCTTAATTATTTTTATCAGATTACTTTAAATTAGCCCTGTGTCATGGTTTATTAAAAAATGTATCTTATTTCCACAGCAATAAATTTGTTTTACCAACTTGTAACAAATGGATATACTTAAACATTTGCAATTATTTTTTTTTTCCATTTCATATTAGCTCTAAGCGGGAATCAGATAATCTGTCCATGAAAAAGTGTGATTTGCAATATTACATCACTTAGGCTCCTTTTGGGGGTTAGCCACAGTTCCAATTAGAAAGAAATGTTGTAATCATCATTATCAAACTGTATGAGATTGTGATGGGTTGTTTTTT
>VXBX01002784.1:13865-24381 GCA_013400415.1 Scytalopus superciliaris
TAACAGTAGTTAAAGCTAACTCTAAACTTAATTAAGAAAAAACTTTACAGAAAAATACAATCATTATATTTGTTTATGTGAATTAAGAAATCATGTAGTAGAGAGGAGATATCTTTTTTTTTCTTCCTTCAAGTAAATGGCTAAGTATAAGTCTATAGGCCTGTTTGAATTTTTAAGTCCTCTGGCTCACAGTGCATTTCAGCATCAGAACTAAGTAATACAGTAAAAGTGTTTCTGTCATGGTTTAGGAATGGTGTAAGACACTGAAATAGTTTATTGCTTAAACATTACTAAAATCACAGAAGGACTTCTGTCAGCTGTAGTAAACTCTGCAAAGAAACAACTGCTCAGTGAAGCTCGCCTGTCTCTGAATCCCTTCACCACCCTGGACTTCCCTTACCACCCCTTTTTCTTCCACCACATGGTCTTCCCTCACCACCCTGGGCTTCCCTTGACAGATCCAGACTGCAACCATCACACTGACAGGACTGGAACTCTCAGCACCGGGAAGACCACAAGAAAAGGATCAATGGGAGTGGTGGTATTTTTTCTACTTAATCTGTCTCTCTGTCACTCTCTTCTCTTCCCTATTCTCTTTTCCCTATTTCTTTCTATCTCTCTGCCTCACATATACTGTTATATAAAATCCATATTACTGACTTCAGCATATAATCTTGTGCACACCTTTATCCAGGCAGAGGCATCTCTCTAGTAATTTTAAAGAACCTGATCATAATAAATGGTAGTCCATAGTTTTGTGCTCCCACTGAGACTCTCCAAATCACACTGCCACACCCCACTTCTCCTTCCCCTCCCTGCTGCAGCAGGATGGAGAAGAGAATTGGAGGCACAAAAGTAAAGATCACAGACTGAGGTAAGAACAATTTATTGGAAACAGCAATGAGATAAGAAAACAAACAGTAACAACAACAATACTAATGACAGATGGTAGAAGAAGAGAAATATTATCGCTCACCACAGAAATCCCTGACAACAGACAATACTTAAACACTCCCTCTGCCATGCTACCCCCACTGCTCCCTCTGGTTCAGAACTGATGTAACCCAACCACTCCCTTGGGCTCAGAACTGGCACCATCCCACCATTGTCCCCACCATGCTTACTTGACCAAAAGGGAACCCTTCTCCCTGAAAGAGACTCCCTCCTCCCTGTCCATGGCAATGATGTGAAGTGGTACAGAATAATCTTCTGGTGCTAGCCATACTCCCTCCTGGTTACTGTAGAAATTAACCCTGCCCTGGTGGAACCATGTTTCTATGTTCCTGCTTTCTGTCTTTTCCTCTATTTGACACAAAATTTTTGGTTAAAGTGAAGGACAACACAGTCTGGAGGTATCTGCCCAGAGCAGCCTCAGGAAGACCAGCTTTTCCCTAGGCAGTTGCTCTCTGCCACTTCCTCCAGGTGCCTGAGAGAAATTTCATACAATTTCAGTCCCAGGAAATGCCCCTGCATTGCTCATCTAGTTAACAGCTTACAGAGTGGCCCATTATTCACTATCCTGTAAGCCAAGCAGACCCGAATCCATGAATTTTTCAATGACTAAAGTAATACACTTCCTGTATTCTCCTAGCTTTGTTTTGGAGATCTGACATGATTTTTGTTTAGTCAAACTTATCTGTTAATACAGCTATCTGTTTTCCTGAGATAGACTATTCTTGCATCAGACTAGCCAGTTTTCCTGACCTCCTTTGCTTTTTAGAACTGCCTTCCCTGATATGTCTTGTGTCAGTCCCCTGAATAAGTTGAAATTTGCTCTAAAAGTAGATTTGATCCTAGAGTCCTCCCCTCATGAACCTGAATGCCACCATTACATCGAAGATAACCATTGATTATCACACATTCAGAAATTCTTCTGTATTAGTGAAGCTAGCTGTGAGCAGATCCAGCTGTGTGCCACTGTTGGTTGGACTGTCTAGTACCTGTACCATCCTCCAGAAATCTTCTTGATTGCTTGTGTTTCTAGTAGATGGTCACACTTTTACTCTCCTAACATGTAAACTTACTATCAGGTCAATGAGTATCCAAAAAAGAAGACACAGTCAAGCACTTAATTGATTTTTCCTTATTTGTGATTATGAATATATTAAAAAAAAACAAACCAAGCCAAACTAAACCAAAACAACAAATACTTACTATAGAAAAGATAAGAGGTTTAATCTATCTTGTAAACATCATTTAACATCCCTTATACACAAAGCTTCAAGCATCTAATGTTTTAAGGGTCGGATAGACTACTTTTAAATCCTATGCTAAGGCTTCTGGAGTTTAAAACCTTCAGAGAATCAAAGCTACTTCTTTAGACTCAATTTTGAAATGAAGGTCAATGAATACTGGTTAGTGCTCCCATGTTGTCACCCTTGTGTCCCTCTGTATGCTCTCCACTGCGAAAGCAGAGATCATGGGACTGAAACAAAAGCTGAGAGAGAAGACCGAAGTTCTTAATAAAGGTTAGATAGTTTTCAAGAAGCAGTTTCAAGCATAAATAAAAGGACTGAAGTTATGTATAAAGGGGTTTTCAAACTGATTTGAGAGCCAAAAACTTGGAAAATATTATCAGCCCAAGATGCCATGGCGACTATATTGATATATGAAGCTAAATCACTTCATGGCTAAATGAACAGAGAGGTGAATATGATGAAGGTGAATGAAATTATAGGCATTCCAGAAGGCCTGGAATCCAACAATATTAAACTTTTTGTAATTGTTAAGAGAAACAACTTTTGGCAAACATTTTGCACTGAATGTTTCATATTGTTCAGTCAGTGGCTGACTCACATAAAAACCTAAAGTTGAGAAGTCAGTGTAGGAATATACATCTTGCTTCCCTCTATAAGAATTCAAAGAAGAAGTAGTGAGAACTGTCAGCAAAACGAAGTATGGGACATCCTGAAAGAACAGAACACATGAATCCTAAATATATGGACTTAATTAATGAATTAGGCTGGCTTAGTTCTGTAAAAAAACAGGAAGTACCCAGATTTATAAGGTTTGTGTTATCTACAACCAGAGATATCTACAACCTGCAAGATATAGCCCTGGCAATTATTTTACTTCCCTTCACCATTATTATGGCGGACAAATAGTTTCTCTATGAGCTGAAATTGAAAATTAAGCTTCTCTAAATGATAAATTTACAGATTTTCTGTATGCTGTTGCAAACTGCAAAGATCTTCTGTTCTGTAATGATCATAATTGCTTTAAGTTGATGTAATAAATTCTTGTGTTTACATACTCTGCAAGTGCATGTGGGCAATGTCAGAGGTTGCATTTTTCTTTTCACTTTAGTTGAGTTGGAATGCACAGATGCCATGGGCCTAGTAGTCCCAGTGCCAGCCTGAGAAGGGCAAAGAGTCTTGTCCTGGCCATACCAGATGGAGATAACTTCTCTGGGGCTGTGCCAAGGGTTCTGTTGCTTAACTGAGGCAGTAATAAGAGCCTGACCTGAAGTTTTTAGTGATGGGCTAAATAATGGATCAGAAGGTATTCCTTATCACATAAGCTACCAAAATAAAAATTGTCTTGGTCCCCCCACATCTTCAGTGTTATGTTTAGAATATTTAAGACTCAGCTCCCAGAACTCTAAAATACTAGTTTAAACTTCTTTCACACTGCAAACTTTTCATAACTTGATTTATTTTAATAACTTTCGTTATCTGGAATTAGAAAGGTCTTATTTGTTATTGATTCTTTTTTATAAACAAGCAGATCACTAAGTACTTTAGAGATTCTGGTTTCTTTTGAGCAGACATTCTATTGTACTTCACTCTTGTGATGCAGCTTAAAGAAAAAGTTTCCTCTTTTACTACTTGCACTGCTGAAGGTCATATTGGGGGACCTTATCTGGAAATACTCATGGGTTTGATTCTGAGTTTATAAACCCATTGTACGTTCAGTCTAACACTAATGAAACTAGTGTAGAGAAGACCATATTTATGGACTTTAAAGACAAAAACAATTTCAGTGTGTATTACACATTAAAGTTTAATATTTAAAAACAATAGTTTAGAATCTGGTGGTCTTCTTGCTAGTCTAGTAATCTCCCTGAGTGTGTGAATTTTGCTGTATAACCCTATGGAGTCTACTACCCTTCTCTATCATAGGTGTTGGAATTCATATTGACTTGGTTCTTTCTCAAGTTGATTAAGATAAATTTAAGTTTTGTAATCTGTCAGAACACGGAAATCATTTTATATTTCTGAAATTTATGGTTCTAATCACATTTCCTAGGTTAAGAGTTGTTTGTCCTCTTGCGCTGTGTTGTTATACTATTGTGTTGAGCATTGCAGGAACATTTGTGGGAGACATTCTGATTAGGTGAGACAGTCCAAGAGAGTGTATACTGGCGAGGTTTTTCCAGTGACAAATTAAAGTAGAACTTCAGCAAAAGTGAGAGCAGAAATGTTTAAATTTCTCAATAGGCCCTTCATGCTCTTTTCACATTCACTTTGCTTTTTATACTCAGTATTTTTGTTACAGAGCCATCAAAATTACCCCTCACTCATATTGAATCCAAGAAAGTACACCAGAATTTCTGGATAGTAAGCTATTTTAATTCCAACAGTGGAACAACAATACCATAAGACTACCTCTTGGTTTATCAAAGGTACTTGAAATAAGCAAGCAATCTTATAATAACAATGGATTGATTTATTATGTCATGATATATCTGGCAGAAAATAGACTCTACCTGATTTTTCTGTGAATGATTTAGTGTGGTATGCTATGCTGTGTCACTAATATGTAAGAACAGTAAAATCTGTGAGACCCCTACATGGTCCATGCACCCGTTTCTTTGTGGTATATTCAGTGCTTCACACTGAAAACAAAAACAGTTCTCTGTAGATTAAATTCCAACTTTTTCTATTTTAGCAGCTGGCATTTATGATTCCATAGTTTTATAAACATTTCACTCAAAGAAATCAAGAAAAAATTGCGGTGGGTGGGTGAGCTATTTTCTGAGTGTGAGTTTTATCTCTTGGAAAAGTATTAGTGTTTCTTTGAGAATACACTTACAGAGAGAATTGCTATTAGGAAATTTTAGTGTGGAACTTTATCCAGAAAAGTAGGCATTTTCATCTGCTGAAATGCTTAATGAATTTTAACTTTAAAATGTTTTTAAAATATTTTTTCTTTGGCACATCATTATAGTATTTTTCCTATAAAACTTTGAAGCCACTCTATTGTGTATGCAAAGTCTGCATCGCATCTTAAAATATCGCTTTCTCTGGCAATATTTTCCTAGCAGCAGTGACACTTCAGATTTAATTTTCTTCATCTATAGGCTCTAATGTTGCTTCACCATCATTGTTCTTGCCAACACCAGTACTGGCACTATAGAGCTATGTGAAACTGTATCACTTACCTAATGTCACAGCAAATTGTTGAAAATACTGATCATTCAGATCCAGGTCATACAATTCCTCTCAACAATCCTCTCTACAATAAAGTATCACTTTGACCCAAATTTTCCTTCATTGCTGATAGATATATTATTGCAAATCATAGACTTCTAGACTGCTGAATCATAAAAACAGGTTTGTAGGAAAGTGATTTCCATAAACAAGAAATGGCTTTTAGATTTATCTGTGGGTACATCCACTATTTCTTCTCTTCTATTTTTCTTTCTTCTTCTGATCTTTTCCTGTCTTTTGCATCTCACAGTTCTTGGTCATGTTCAAAAATATGCATTATGAGTGTCAATTTTTTGCTAGTAACTTTATTGATAATCTATATTTAGAGGAAAAGTGAGGTAATTCCTGCTCATAGTTATCTTCCTACAGATCTGTGCAATAATACATAGAGGATTTTGTTCAGCTTTTATGCATAAGCTTATGGAAATGTCATTAAGTTTCTTTTGATCTTTCAGTTATGTTAGGAAATTAGAGGCATTGTAGCTGACCAACCCCGACTTGGCACCTCAACACATTTACTTCTTCACTTCTGGATGGGTGACTACAAGAATGTTGAAACTTTTGCACTACTTTTCATATTACATACTCTTTTTCATTAATTGTTTATTAGAATTAAATGGAAATTTTTTTGAGAATATTTTGAGCTATGAGTTTTGGGCTTCAGTGGAAACTGAGAACTTAAGTACTATGTACAGCTACTACCTGAAGTATTATTTAGAGTTAAGAGTAGTGTTGTATTTGCAGATATACACTTATTTCTGCGATGAAAGCAGCACAGGTACAACTGGGGCTAGAGTATAATAAACACTCAAGCCTTTGATTATGGTTTCAAGACGTAGTACCAAAAACCACCAAAATGATGATAAATCTTAATTTAAATAGGCTACTGNGTCTACTGATTCCAAGGCTGTAAAACTTTTGGTTTTAATTCATGGAGAAATTATAGAGATACCTGTCAAAAAATAAAATTAGAAGGTAAAG
The DNA here is from genome assembly GCA_013400415.1 of Scytalopus superciliaris. Taxonomy (NCBI): domain Eukaryota; kingdom Metazoa; phylum Chordata; class Aves; order Passeriformes; family Rhinocryptidae; genus Scytalopus; species Scytalopus superciliaris. Next base: position 20,279 of record VXBX01002784.1, read on the forward strand.
TAATCATCAGGGTAAGCCAAGAAAGAAGAAGGTTGTTCATGAAGACGTGATGATGTAGAAGAAATCAGCATGTAATACATTAGTTTATGAATTAAAAATAATGTGCTTTTCTGATACACACTTCACCAGGACATAATCAAAGGCATTTCTTCCTTTAAGTCTTAAGTCTTAATAGAGATGAAGGTCATTAGTAAAACACCACTAAAAGAATTATTATATTTTTTGGTCATGAGGTACATCATTATTTGCCTGAAGAAGTTCTGCCATCATTTATCTTTTTTTTTCTCCAAAAAAGTATCACTTTATTCTCGCATCTTTGTAGTTTATTTTTAACACTTCACTTCTTTGTATTCAAGGATAGAAAACATATGCTTAAGATATATCTTCTAGGAATTAGTGAAAAAAGAGGCTTCAAGGTGAGAACAACATTGTTTTTTCCCTTTCATTTCAGAAATCTAAAGCTATCTTCAATCTGTACTCCAACCACATAAGAAACTCAAGCAAAATATCAGTAGGTGGATTAATGAAACACTTGTGAAGCTCTTCCCAGGTTCTCTGCCTAAGAACAGAGACGAGGTTACTCAATTGGAGACCAATTCTGTCCTCGCTAAATTAAATGGCAAAATCTTGCTTTATCATCAGTATTTCAGACCAGAATCTAAATCCATAACAGACTAAAATCTGATTAAATTTCAATGCATGTTTTAATGCAGACTGAAATCCCTGGAATATTTCAAGGCTCACATGAACATTGGTATTGATATACTACTCAGACATGTGGTCTGTTCAGATAAGCTTTCAAATCTAGTATCAGCTGATTGAAAAAGGCATACTAATAACACTAATATATATTGATAGAGTTCTTTGTCTTTATTTCCAGGCTGATGTCTAACACTTAGAAATCTACTTTGACACAAAGACATAAAACTGGTTTTCCCTTTTTTTGTTTTCTTCTTAGCAGTTTTCCTAGCAAGAGGTCAACATGCTCTGTAGAATTATACTGGAGATCCTTAGTGAATGGTTATTCCAGTGAAAAGATGGACAGAAGTTCTACAGATTCAAGCACAGGTGCCTAAACAGAGTTTTAGAGAGAAGGGGCACAATAGCTGAAGACTGCCAGCTCCTAATGCTCTGACCAGGCTCTACAGTTCAAATTCTCAAAACTTCCACCTTGTGTTCTTAAAAACATATGTAATTCTTTTGTGCAGTGTGACATTGTTAACACGTAAGAGGTTAGGAATAATAAATAAAAAATATGGGATTCTGCCATAAAGGAAAAAATACTTTCTAAATAATGGGGATATATAAACTCATTTAGTCCCTTGAACAAAACAAAACAAAGCAAAACAGAAAGACAATTAAGAAGTTATTGTACAACATTTAGTTTGAATATTTTATCTTTCTTTTTAAACATTTTAAATGACAACACTACCAGATACCAGATTGGATATATAGTTGCTGTTCTATAAATGAACATAGTTAATATATAAATATCACTGTCCTGAAATAAAATTTTATTTTCCCTCATTAATATCTTCTGTCATGCTTCCTGAGCTACAGCCCTTTCCCAGGAAAAATTCATATTATGACCTATGAGGTATTTGGCACATGGGTGCACACCTAGTACTTTGAATGCAAGGAAACTACATTTCAGCAACCTAGAAATGAAATATTATGTCAGCAAGTACATTTTTAGGAACTCTGCAATCCAAAGGTAGGAAAACACCTATTCAAAGATAAATTCTCATCTTATAAGAAAGCTAATTCATGTATATGAATGTAATTCTTTCTTAATTTCTCTCATCTTATGCACATTTGGAGTATGTGTAGTGTACAGACACACTTTGAACAATGAGCAATTATGTTTTACACACAGTGAGAGAAATATACATATAAGTTCCCTGTCCCTCTTAAAACATGATTATTGTGAAAGTATAATAATACTAGTGTTGTGCAACTTCTCATTGCTAGGTTTTATTTCTTCCTCAGAATAAAGTATTTAGCGCTGACCAGTGTGAGTAAGGAACAGCTATGAAGAGCTTCTATTGACAAACCTGTGTCAGACAAATTAATCATGCGAGGATACCATGGCTTTAGAGCTGCTTGCAGGCACCTGGTCTTTGCAGGAATGGACTGTTTTGCCTTCCAGGTGGTTACAAATTGCTGAGTCATCTTCTCAGTTTCCTGCAGGAGATGTTAAACTCTGTTCCAGAATAAAATGATCAAGAGCAGTTTCACAAAACACTTTTTGCTATGTATTTTCTGTGGATTTCCCATTCATCTTATCTCATAAATTTTATTATGGGATGATCAGACTTCTTTCTGTTCACTGTGGTTATAAATACGCTATGCACCAAAGAGTCTGCTGCTTTTCTTTTCAGATGCTAGTCCATGAAAAGCAGAGGTCTGAGGACTGAAGTTGATTGAAAAAAAAAGAAGCATGTGAGCCCACAGAGACCTAAACACGGCAGAAAAATGCGATGATATTTTGCATCTTAAAACTGTCAGGTTTGCAGTTTTTCTACGTTTGCATTTTCTTTTGCTCAAGCTTCATTATAGTTTTTTTTTTTATAATGTACAACCTCAGCCATACTTTTCACGCATGGCTTGAAAAAAACCCATAGATTATGCCCAAAAAGAAGTGCTGGGGATGTACAAAACAGCATATTTACTACAACTAAATTCTAAAACAAGCAGATACGCAAATCACCTTTCCTACTGTATTAGTTGGGTATAGCTGCAGCACTGGCTTTATATTAAACTTCAGTTATTTCAGATGGTAGAGGTCGTAAGATCTGGCAGACACTGTGACTTGGAGATTTTCTTAATTCTTATATATATTGACTTTTAAATTGATATTTGGAACATTTTATTTTTATTTCCAGTTAATTTCTCTGTGATTTTGCATCCACATGAATTTTCTTCCAGTTGCTCTCATGTGGCCGAACTTTAAAAAGCATAAGGTAATGCTCAGGATGCAGAATAGGTAATTCATTTATGCTTCACAGATAATTCTCATGAAGAGACCTCTTTAAGATATGATACTGCACAAAACTTCTGTAGTCATGAAATGTATATCACTATATTACTCCTGGAAGAAATTTGCAGTGAACTATAGGAATAAGACACAGTAAGCTGGGAAAATCTAAGTCAAATAAAAAAAATAAGAGAAAGGACTGAAGATTGAAAGGAACACAGAAATGAAAGATATATAATTCCAATTTGATAAGCGGTGTTAAGATGTTAGAACCCCTAATTTTTCTTCTGCATTTAGCAGTGTTTCAGTGTATAGATAAAATCAGTTTCAAACCCATTAGCGATTCCATACTTAATTGCAATTTAAAGCAATACTCACAAGTCATCTACCGAAGGATAAAACACCACCGTGAGCGAAAAGGGGGAGGGAAATATTTTCTTGTTCTTTTATTGTCCATTCTACCCCTCCCCCAAACTCTGAACCTTCGTGCTTCAAACTAGGTCAAATCGAGTTGAACTGAACCTTAAAGAAAAGCTCAGTATCAGGTGTATCAGAAGCTCTTCATTGCCTCTTCTCTTTTAAGGGTAGTGCTGTAGTTTGGGCAAGGTGAACTTCGGAGACGAAATCATACTCGCAGGCGAACGGCGCACTCTCTGCCACCTCTCAGAAGAGGAACATACCCCTCTGTCCCTTTTTCGGGTTGCCGATTAACTATGTCCCCCAACCGGCTGCTGAGGCCTGACTACGGGCCGAATCCCGCCCGCTCCGCCCCGGCTCCGCGGCCCCGACGAGGATGTTTCACCCCACGGGCTTCTCCAGAAGCAGCTATGGCTGCGCTCAGCCTTCGCAGAGGCTTAGGCCGGCGCGGTGCCTCTCCTCAGGTTTAACCNCCAAGCTAGGACGGCACAGTTAGGGTCTGGGGAACGTGTACCATGGAAATAAATCACCTTGATCATGCCGGGGAGGGGGGGAACTGGTGGAGAAGCATCTCTCACCCCAGAAGTCAATGAAGAGGTAGCCGGTATACTGAACAAAGTTTTATTTTTCTGCAGATGAAATGAAAATTAAAACAAACAAACAAAACAAAACCAAAAACCAAACAAACAAACAAACAAAAAAAACAACC
>VXBX01002784.1:63664-79014 GCA_013400415.1 Scytalopus superciliaris
ATGAGTCAGCAGTGCCCTGGCAGCCAGGAGGGTCAGCTGTGTCCTGGGAGTCATCAGGCACAGCATCACCAGCTGGTCGAGGGAGGGGATTGTCCCGCTCTGCTCTGCACTGGGGTGGCATCACCTTGAATATTGTGTGTAGTTTTGGGAACTAAAATCAAGATCTTAAGGTCTCAGAGAATGTCTAAAGGAGGGCAGCAAAGATCATGAAGGGCCTTGAGGGGAAGCTGTATGGGGAGCAGCTGAGGGCACTTCGTGTGTTCAGCCTGGAGAAGAGGAGACTGAGGGGAGACCTCATTGCAGTTACAACTTTCTCATGAGGGGAAGGGGAGAGACAGGCACTGAATTCTGTGTCTTGACCAGTAATAGGACCCGAGGGAATGGCCTGAAGTTGTGTCAAGGGAGGTTTAAGTTGGATATTGGAAAAGGTTCTTCACCCAGGAGGTGTTTAGGCACTGAAACAGTGGTGGACAGAGCACCAAACCTGATGAACTTCAGGAAGTGTTTGGATGCTCAGACACGTGGTGTGACTCTTGGGGACGGGGCTGTGTAGGATTAGGAACTGGACTTGATCATCCTTGTGGGTCCCTTCCATCTTGGCATATTCTGTGATTCTGTTAAACCCAAATTATGTGGAAAGGAAACCTGTTTAAAACAAAAGGTGATAGACTTCTGAAAGTCTTTGCAGCTTACACATACATTGTGCAAACTAGATATGCACATTGATGCTGTGAGTGCAGAATGTTTACATACATTTGAGTAGTGATGGAACAAGAAGAGGAGATTACCTGGAGTTTACTGCATAATTCACATCACACTCTGAAAATCACATGAACCAATAATACTTGTGGGCTGGGAAAACATTATGTGATAGCATCAAAAATGTGCTATTCTTATGCTTTCCAAGGCATACTTTTATGGCTATTGCTATAGTGCTGACACTGTGTGAGCTGATGAAGATCTGCCTTGGTCTGTTTGAATAATACTTTTCTGGAAAATTCATAGAATAAAGCATTCTCTATTCTGAAAATATTTCTCTTTAGTCACTAATCATCTTGTCCTGATATATAAGACAGGATACGTTATATGTCTTTGGAGAGCTAACTAAATACAACTGAGGAACTCTAGGTTGTAGCCCAAAGATCTTGTCCATGTGAATGTATAGCAGAACTCTTTCAAATTTTTCATACAAAGAGTCTGGCCAATTACCTGAAGGTTTTACAGAAGCAAAGCAAAAACTGTTCTGAGGTTTTCTTTATCTGGCACTGTAGTAGCCAAGTTGGCTTTATGTTTTCTCATAGCTACATCAACTGTGCTGCACACTATAAGAGCAGAGGCACAGGAAGTGATGTGGCTTAGTGCCATAGTAGGATTCTCACCACAAAGGGAATAATTGCTTTAGAGATGGTTTTGCATCTTGTTGGCAGTTATATGCCAGAAATGAATAGCCATCTTTAATTGCTGATGAATATGATACTGTGCTGGTTTAAATGTAAACCGGCAGGAGAAATGAACCCAACTCACAAAAGACTGCAAGTCAGAACTACAATTTATTAAAAGATCACAATAAGTACAAGAGTACAGAGGAAAAAGCCCGTTTGACCCACAGAAACAGGTGTGTAACCCAGCACTCTGGGGCACAAACAGAATGGAGCTCGCCAGCCTCTGTGCTGAGCACCACCCAGCCCCCTTGAGTACACAGTAAAAGGAAAAAGGAAAACCTGTTCCTGAGGATGATGGTCCCAGTCTGGTCAAGAGCGGCAGTCACAGTCCTGCTGAGGCTCTGGTCCTCCTCTGGATCCAGCGAGGGAGAGTGAGTTCAGTCCCAAAACCCCCAGTATATATATGCTTAGGTTCAGGTGGGAGTGCCCAGTACCTCCCCCAGGGTGGGGCGTTTCACAATGGGTGAGTTACTGTGTAGGGTGAGTCATGGCATATTTTTGGAAACCCTGATGGCCCATTAGCAGACATGACCCCTCAGGCTCGGTGTGGAGGTGCTAACAGCTCTCCAGAGGGGCGTTACCACACCCGAGTCATTGGTGTGAAGACAGGAAACCTTTCTTATCTCACAGAAGTTCCCAAGCACCCACCCTGTAGCCTGAGGGGTCAGGTGTGCCCCAGGAAGCTGCTGCAAATGATCCATTGTTAACAGTTCATGAGAAACTACATAGAAGCTGTAGAATACACAGTCTTAGCCACACCCACACAGTGACAAACTGGTCCTGGTCACTATAACCAGGACAGATACAGTATCATCAGTTAAGCTGCAGCTTACATAAAAAGCAAATACTGTGATTGACTGTGATTTTTAGAATTCATACATCATGTTCATCCTTTTGCTTCTTTAGCTTTGTGAACTATTTTCTAGCTGATATTCTGAGATTCTGTATAATGCAGTTGTCTTTGATTTTTCCAGAAATAGCTCATTAACCATTTAATTGATATCTTGACCTTCCAATTGACTTTCTAATTGATGTTTCCTTTCGCTGCACCTGTTCAGCAATTCATTTTTATGTGCTTACTATGTTATAAAAGGTTGTCTTATCTACTGCCATATATATTAAATTAATATTATGGCACTTGGCATTTTAAATTAACCACCTGTATATTTTTGAATCCCTTATTTTTTTCTTCTTGTTCAGTACACTATTTTGAACTAGAAGGGGAAATATTAAGCTAAATAAACATGATGTAGCTCCTGTTTTTTTGTTTGCTTGTTTGTTTTGCATTTTTGTTTGTTTTGGTTTGGTTTTTTGTGTTTTTTTTTGGTTTTGTTTTGTTTTGGTTTTTTTGTTTGTTTGTTTGTTTGTTTGTTTTGTTTTGGTTTGTTTTTTTTTTTTGTCATAGCCCAGTGACAGGCATCATGATAGTATTGTAATTCTGAATGCAAGTTTTGTACCACTTTATTTACTATGGGAATCTTGCATCATACTGTATGCCAACCATGCTAGTAAGCCTTTGGGTATTTTTATCTTTTCTTTCCATGCCCTAACAACTTGCGTTGGGAAGGGACTAAAGCTGGTACAGCTAGTGCGAATACGGACTGTGGTCTGTGAGAGGAGTTAGGAGATGAGCATTACAACAGGGCAGAGACAAGGATTCCATCTCTTGAGTATCTGAATCAGGGGAATGGAACAGATTTGTGACAGTGGCATGGGTCAACCAAGAATCCATAGTAAGGGGACAAGTCTAAGATCAAGCCAGAAAGTCAGGCCTTTGAGTCAAACTCAAAGTGCTGTTGAAGTGTGTGACCAGGCACAGGGAGGCCTGCAAGCTCAGGCGAGAACAATGTGATGAACCTGTACTCACAAGCAACTCCTAAATGAATAGAGGGCATGCCCACATTGAGGCTATCTGATGCAGAGGTGGACACTTGTATTATATCTGGCCCTGAGAACAGGAGGCAATTCCCAGGAGGACTAGGATGCATGCAGAGTTCTGACAGTCTTGCCTTTCCTTCCTATTTATCTTCCTGTTTCCTTTCTGCTCCTGCTTTCTCTTCCCCCTGCTGTTCTTTTTCTTCCCTTTTTCTTTCCCTTTTCTGTTGCTCCTTCATCCTGCCCTTCTTCTTTATCCTGAACGTGTAGGTGTAGAGCAAGTGCACACACAGCTAGAGATAGTGAGAGCCTGTGGAACAGAACTGCATGTGCAGGGCACTATGCTAGCTGTACAAGAGTGCACCTACGTGCAGCAGCTTTCAGCTATGGGGTCTACAGTCGTGCCCCAGATATCCGAGGAACAAGATTGGACTGAAGGGAGAAAGAGTGCTCTCCTGTCTCCCCAAGTCCCACTGAACCCTTCCAATAGATTTCTTAATATTCATATGTTTAATAATATAATAATTGTTTCAGTGTTGAAATTGTAGCAATCATCACTGTATGTAACTGACTGTGTTTTTATATCAATGTTTAATTACATTGTGTGCAGGCTTTAAAAAAAACAAAAAAGGAATGAACCGAAGAGTGAAGTGGTGTGATGTAAACAAGGACCAAAGGCAGTCATGCAGTTCAAGAAAGAATATAATATCACAAAAGTCTGCTTCTGCCAAAGACGTATTTTGTAGGACATGCATATAAATGTGTCTTCTTCATAACTCTACGCTCATCCTTCACAGGAACATTAGACTTCACCAAACTCAGTTATCATTTACTCTTGAGTGCCTCAGGGTGCTATAGTTGCTCAATAAATTTTCAGTCACTGACTGAAAAAAAGCTGTTAGGAAAATTTTCCTGTTTTACTATTAGAGTAATATTTTAAGATGCCCCTTTTGCTTCGCTGAAAAATTCTCAAAAGCATGCAGTAATTAATGAAAAATTGCTACTTTTTTGTGAATTCTGAAAAATGCTATGTTCTAGCAGTATCTGTGCTGAAAAAATAAAACTGATCTTTGATTCTGGCTGTATATTGGATTGATGGATGGGTCTGTAACACCCAGCTACTTACATTTATCTCCCATTGAAATAAGGGCTGATTGTTTTATAATAGTGTAATAGTGTTCTAAAAAGTCGGAATTGCAATCATTCTTTTAACTTCTTTCAGTATTTATATTTCAAGCTGGAAGGCAATGTCTCTGGAAGGTCAAGATATGTCTGGGTGTTGCACTTGGGGAATATGGTTTAGGGGTGGTTCTGGTAGTGCTGCATTGACAGTTGGACTAGATGATCTTGAAGGTCTCTTCCAAACTTGATGAATCTGTGATTCTGTGAATGGCATCATCTTCGGCAATAATATTAGGGGGATAGGGGGTCTGGCTGGGCCTTGGGAGGTTGGTGATGAGCAACTGTTCTCATCATTGCTTTTTTTTTTTTGGAGGTTTTATTTTCGTCTTTCTTACATTTTCTTCCTTCTTACATTTGTATACTTTTTATTTATTTAACTGTCTGCATCTCAACTCATGAGTTTTGTTTCGCCCTTCTGATTCTCCCCCTATCCATCTGTGGGAGACTTTTTTTTTTCAAAATGTTATTTTCTTACAGTTCTGTAAAAGAGACTGGGAAAAAAGAGAGATTCTCAGGTGGGAAGTGTGAATCTTATTGTTTACTGAAGAAGTTAGGTTATGTGTATAATATAGTCTCACTTGAATGTAAATTTATGTGAATCTACCAACATGTGGGGAAGAAACTTGCTCTTGAAACCAAATTTACTTTTGAATTTGTAGCTGAAATATCTGACCTCTTAAGAATTTCTTAAATTGCGTTTTATGGTACAACTCCACTTTAAATGTGGCCTGGATAAAAGATTTTTATTTGAAAAATGAATAGCATTCAAATTTCCTCTCTTGATATTTCATACTCACTGAGAGCAAAGTGGTCATCTGTAATCTTTATTTGGTCTTAGTTTCCTTATAATTAAACAAAAAAATTTCTTGATCTTACTTTTCAACATAAATATTTCATTATGTGCATTTCATCTACTGCCAAAGAATGGAAACTGTAGCAAGCAGAGAGCTACTATTTAGATTTACTGTGGTCTAAAAGTCTGGCAGACAGCTATATCACTTTGTGGCAGAAAGAAAGGCTTATTTACTATGATCAAACTATGTTAAAAAAGATAACTGCATGGGTTTAAAAAAAAAACAAAAAACCAAACAACCAACCAAACAAAAAAAATGGGTGAGAAATTCTTGCACTATCCTTAAACTCTGTCTGGAAATTTAATCAGATAGACTGAACAAACTTCTCACATGATAACTATATCTCTGTCTAGGGAAATGTTTTGTAAACTGTCTAAGACAAAATAAATAGGCTTCACAGAGTGCAGTGCATGTAACTAATGCCTTAGATAAGAATTTTCATTCTGGTGTGATTTAGAGGTTTAAGAAAAGGTCCTAATATCCAGATAAGTGTATTTATATCACTGATGCTGCTATTACAGAGACTTGGTTGATGAACCGTGGATACCATCTCTGTCTGTGTCTTTTGAGGATGTCTGCATTCATTGATTGTGGACAATTCAATTCCTGTGAAACAGAAATGATAATGCCTATCCCTTTGTTGTCAAGCAGCATTACATCACTGAATCAAAGTTTAGATAGTACTGTTTCTTTCTTTCCTATATTTTATTTTAATTCCTCTGCTGAAAATAATGCCTTTTTTTGCAACTTCTTCTTTTTTTCTGCAACCGATGTGTGGCTGTCAGCTCCTGTCTCCTCAAAGGTTGACAGAAAAAAAGAACAACAAAGAGCTTTTGTACATTTTCTCTCCCATTACAGCGCAGGTTTTGATTCAAAATCTGAGTAATCTTTAGTACTGTTTCTGAGCAAAAAATACCTTGATTATCAAGAGCTCATGGTAAGTTCAAGAATATGTTTTCAGCAGTATGTTAAAATGTCTGTTGACTGGTTCAATAAAATAGAATCCCTCTATCCAGGCGGTAGGAAAGAAAGAAACCTTAATATATTAGTCCATCTGATTTGAAGGAATGAAGGAATATAATGCATTATTTCTTCTTTTGTGGTAAATTCATAATACTCAGTAGTTAAAGCCAGTTTTCTGAAATACCCAGTAACAGACACAGTTTTCTTCTCTCTGCTGTGATGTTAAGTGATGCTAAAGTTATAAATTTCCAGTTGGTGGCCATTAAATATTTTTGATGTATGCCTACAATGTGCTGAAGATCGTTTGCATTATTCCAGTAAGCTGTTTACCCTTTTCTCTCTCTATTAAGATTCTCTAATCATGTTGAAATATATTGTTTCAAACATTGGTAGATGCTCTGTAGTGAATAAAAATTACCGACTTTTTTGTACATGGTCCAAATAAATATGGCAAACATGGTGGATATATTTTTGATTATACACTCAGATATAAAGTACATGGAATAGCAGGACATTAGTAGGGCACTTGCAACTGAGACAGATAGGCAGTGACAGAATTGGCTTGAAACAAGAACCAAAATATTTGCTTGTCTAGTATGTAGAATAGACTGGCTGAGACCTTACTTATCTGGTTTTGTTTACTTCCTAATGAGTCATTTATTTCCTTTTAATTCTGTAATTTGTGGAAAAATATTCTAAAGTTCTTAGAAGATCTTTCAGTAATTCTGACACCTGTAGTGAATGTACTGGATTGTACGCTGTGATGCTCTTTTATTTGTTTTTTTCAATCTAGTAAAATCTAACAAGATTCTCTCCACCCATCATTAACACCCATTGAAATGCTTGAGTAGATAATGTTTATATTATTTTCTGAATGTCGGCTGATGTTATTCTGCTACATTGTTTGTATATGGCACGATTGAATGAGCTATTCAGTCTTTCAATATTACATTTTTTATAGGAAGGTATTTTTTTTTTACTTCAGGATTCTTCTTCTCTTTGCATTGTGCAAGTAGAAAAATGTCTTTCATAAAAGCATAATATCAGATATACCTGAAATTTAGAAATTCATCATTGCGGTCTTGTATGATATATTTCTGGGAGTGGGAAGAGCATCCTCTGCTTTTTACCATTGAATTTCCCCAACAGCATGGTAAGTGTTGGATTTTTTTCTATTTAGTTGCAGTACAGTTTGCAGAAGTGGAATGCTCTACCCTTTGATTTTAAGAGATTTAAGTCATCATCAGCTAAAAGTGTTTTTTGAAGTAAAGTACTTTAGAGAAACTTAAAGGAACTTTATAAGTAGTAAATCTATGAGCTATTTTTGCAGTGCATTTTTGCAACTCTGTATTTTTCTGCTTTGGTTTTGGAAGGACTCTAATTCTCTCTTTTTTTTATTAATATCAATATCAGAAACTATATAATAACTTGCATGGTAGATTTTTTCCCCCCTTATTCTGTTAGAAACATACAGTAAAAATGTACATGCAATACAGTTTCTTTTGCAGACCGTAGAGCAAGACATTTACAGAGTCTGCTTGTGATTGCTAAATGGCATGAAAATCCATATGGCAGGCAGATATACAGTATGGACAATGTGCAATAAACTCTTCTATCAGTTATACTGCTGCAAATCTGTAGAAACTCACATCTTCCCCTACCCTCTCCCTTGGATTTCTTTAACATTCGTTCTGCAGACAGTTATATGTCATTGATTGGATTTTGTTTATTACAGGCTTCTGTGAAATAAAAAAGGATGTTCATACAAATGTCTTAATATATTTTTTAATCCAATTCCTTTGTAGGGAGTTAGAGGGGAAGAACTGCTGTGACTGCAGTTAGTGGGACAGCTTGCATTGACTTCAGTGGGTTCCTGATCAGAGATTTTGCCATTCAAAAAAGTCAATGCTTTTATATTGTACTCCTATCTATTCTACTGAGGGTCACTGTCTAGCAAAGAGCATTTTAATATACAGTATACTTCCTTCATCTAAAAAACAAACAAAAAAACCCAACCAGCCAAACCTTGATATTTATGTGTCTCACTTTTCTTCTAATCATTACATAGCAATTAAAGCAAAGCAATGACTAGGGACTAAGTAGAAAAGTGTATTTCATATCCTTTCAGTGAACTAATAAAAAATTTATGCCATTTTATAATACAGTATAAGCTGATGTAGGCTTACAATGGATTGGATGTAGGATGTTATTCTTAGTACAGAGCATCTGTGTTTATAAAGCAAATTTTGTCATTATATCAGCACGTAGAGCTTAGACTGGTTTATATAGATCAGATGTATGCTAGCATTTTGGTATTAAAAATACAACACATCATACTGCTGAATTTTAAGATGATATTAGGATATAATAATCTACAAATTAATGATTGGTTTTGAAATAAAATTAGAATCCTCCAGGAAAGATAGATATTTTTTATAAATGATGGGTAAGAAATAAAGACAGATATTTTCACTTTATGAAAATTAATGGGATTTCAGATGTCATTAGCACAGGCAACTGCAAATGGCTTTAAAAAGGTTTTTTAAATTATGTAATTATTTCTTCATGGTTGCAAATTTTCTTTTTCCTTTGATATGCATTTTTCCACTATTTCCTATTAGCAAGATACTGGTTATATAATTCTCTATTTCTCATGGCACTAGCCAGCCCTGCTTCCACCTGAACCTCCTAGAAATGCTGCCATTTGCTGTTGGTTGAATGAATCTGCTATGCATTATGTTTTTCATGGTGACTATGTTATGTTTTGTATCCTTTATTATTTTTACTTGAATTCCTATATAAGTTCTTAATTGTGCCTAGAGGAGAGTTTGTGTAGTATGATTGTTTCAAGTTGGTGACACATCAAATCAACATTATAAATATACATATTTAGCTTATATTTCAAATGTAAATTTAGTGAATTTTGACTATAACTTCAGCTGGATTGATTAGAAATAGTATTCTAGCTGTTTTAATTCTCTTACCCCAATTTTCAGTGTGTTGTGAATTGTGATGGTGTAGGCCACTAACTATAACTGCAGCAGTTGTTACCAAATTATTCCTTCCAAATTGTTTGGTAGGTTGTCTGCATTCTACTCCAATTAGTAAATTACTACTTCTGGACTGTATATAGGCCAAGGAAAGCCACAAGTTTATTACTAGCATAGTTAAAAATCTTAACAATCTAATGAAAGAAATACTGTTACTCTAGTCATAGCAATATTGACACATGTTGTTCACATTATCTAATAATTAGACCTCATTTGTATTGATGTTCTAATCTCATATAACACAAATATCTTCATAGTATCTTGGCTGTCATGTTCATTTCTCCACTGCTCCTAGGTACTAAGGGCAATGAATTATTTTAATCTTGGGGTGCAAAGAGTACAATGGTCTGCCAGTAAGACATGTCCTTGACTGGGAGCCATTTGATACTAACATGAGGGTTGTGTTCTTACTCTTGGATCCACTTGAGATAATTTTTACATGTTTGGTCTTGCAATCTACTAACTTGGTTGTCCTATATTGGTTTGCAATTCAGTGTTATATCTTACATTTGCATTATGTGAATGATTGACTATGTGAATGATTGACTACATATGACATGCTTTTAAGCTGAATACTTGCTTTTGTGCTCTTTCTTGTCTCTAAAACTGCTTTTATCCAGCTTCCAGGGTTGCATTTGTTTCATGCTTGCTTAATGATCATTTGTGAGTTGCTTATAGCCTGGGTCCTCCTCTGTTGTCATGTGCCTTTACTTTCAAAACCTGTGTTAACCATTCTTGTACACTGTATTTTTCTTTTAGGGTGATAGGTAGTTCATCCCACACAGAATTCAGCTTGTTATTACTATCTTATTATTTAGAGATATATAAATAATAATTATGGTCACATAGTACAGTGGTACAAAGCTCAGTGAAAGCTAAACCAAAAATTTTAATAGTCATCTGGTTGTTAGACACTTGTTCATGCTTTACAAGCTAAACCAGAGGTCAAGGCAGTCCAAAACAACTTTAGACTTACAAATCCTGAAACTTTTGTTTTTAGTTTAGCATTGGCTTCTTACAGCAACAATGACAACAACATATTTATTGGGCTATATGGCTAAAGTGACCTGATGAACTTATCGCCAGAAGATGAACACGTCTGAAAATCTGTGATACTGTGTACTCAAACTGAGCATAAGCTCAAATAAAAGGTCCATGTCTGAAACCCAGAATAGACACAGCATATCTCAGTTTCCAAATATATTTCAGATTTATAAAATAGTAATTTTCCTTATTCCTGTTTGTTTTTTGCAACCTAATATCACTAATTGAAATTGTTGAGCCACTCCATCATCTTTGAAAGGTTATAGAAAACAGGAGAGATGCCTGAGGACTAGGGGAAAGACAGTCTTGAGCTGAGTTAAAAGATTTAAGATAATTGCCTGACAGGAGAATAAATAACAAATTAAAGATGGGAAACTTCCAGTAAATCAGGACTGAGTCTGTCTGTCATGGCCATGAAACAAAAAAGGAGGAAAAAAAGAGGGATGAAATATTTGTTCTAAGGTTGTTATATCAGAGGAGGTTGGTTAAAGGGATAATAGCCAACCTAATATGGTGAATAATATATTTGCATGCATTAGTGTGTCTTAAAAGCTATGAACTCTTTCTATGTTAAAGGTCTATAAATTAAACTAATCTTGAAACAGCTGGCTAAGAGCCTGCCAGTTTTGACATTTTTGGAATTTCTGTTTTATGCTTACATTCACCTTAGAATAAAAGTTCCTGTTCTCCCAGATGTAATGGACATGTTGGTGATCAGCAGAGGGATCAGACAACAGAGTAGTTGAAGATAGATTCTACTATATGCTGAGGTAGTCTTTTGACCTTTAACTTCAAAACTGGGCTAGGACCTTGGTGGTTGTTCCCTTTTAAGCTGGGTAATGTGCTTCAGAGGACATCAAAGCTTCCATTTCCCTAAGCCCTGGATTGTTTTGGGTTGGTGGTTTGTTTTTTTTTTTGGGCNCCAAACTGGCTTTCAATTTCTCATTAGAGTGTTCAATCATTGCTCTTCAGTTGTTCAGCTGCTAAAATCTGGCTTATATAGACAAAAAATGTATGTGCAGTACATGCTTTATGTTTACATATACACCACTTACAGAGCACAGGGCAGTACTTGTGTCTTTGCCAGGGCAGTGCTGTGGGGTATAGAAGTAGCAGAGGGTTGACAGCTTCTTTTTTTCCTTACTGATACAGCAGGAGTAATTTCTGTTTCTGCAGCACACAACTAGACTCCTGCTCTTTCCAGAGGAAGTTGTTTTCCTATTCTATAATCCCCAGGTACTGCTGAGTGATCACATGCTTCCACAAAAGCTTTCTTGCAAATTTGTTTGTTCTTTAGTTTGTTCTTTGGTTCCTTCAACCCCCCATATGCTCGGAGATACACAGCTGTTGCCAGGGACATCCTTTCCTTCCAGTGAAGTGCAAACAGTGAACAAAAATCTGCCTTCATTGTCATTACACAGTGTGTGAGGTGGCTGGTCAGCAGAAATACATCTGGCTAGGATGTATCATTATTCACAGTTTCTCATTTTTTCTGAATATTTTTTGCTTGTGCCATGAAAAGCTGTACACCATAAGAAAGCGATTCAGATAACCTGGCACTTCTGTGCCTGTCTCAGGGTGAAAAACTCTTTTCAGGTGATGTCTGTGCGTTCGCCCTTGAAACAGAAAAACATTACCAGCTTTCTTCTTCCAACAGTTTTAGATATGTGGTTGAGTAATGGAAATAGAAACAGATGAGTTTTGAGACTGCTTCCTGGGATGGCACAGATCATGGTAACAGACATCCAAGATCAAGATCAAGGAATGCAGAGATGCCCTTATTCCCTTGCAACATACACCTAGTACCTTGCGTGTATATTCCTGCAGCTGTTGTCTCGCGTATGGCTTGAGAGGTGTCTTGATGCCAGTAATTTTTACCAGTCTACCTGGGTTCTTTTTGCTCTATTTTATCCTTTGGCTGTAAAGTTCAAGTCAGTTCTTTGAGTGCTACTGGTGTGTCAACTTTGAAGATTGTTTACTAATGGGTGGGCCAGCACTGCACAAGCAGAAAATGAGAGAGATTATACTGGTGTTGAATGTTCTGTTATTGCTAAGGAATAAGCCCTTTCTAGGCTGCCATTCAGATTTTTCAATTAGTGCTATTTAGAATAAAAAAATAGATGAAAGAGCTCAAAAATCCACTAACTTATGAAGTGATTATTAATTCAAACTACAGTATAGAGAACATAAAATGAACAAGGGAACATATTCCTTGTTCTTAAATACAAAAGTCACCAAAAATCACTTATGGCATGGTTCCCTAAAGATAATGCAACATGGAGCTTGGCACATTGTGCATTTCTCAGGTTTATTGTTAGTAAGTATCTAGTAAGTAAGATGTAGACTGACTCATAATTTAACTATCAAATTAACACTGCCTGTAGCTAGAGCTCACTTACTCCAAAACCCACATTTTTTTTTTCTCAAAAACTCTTTTTCATTAAAATAGCGTTTCAGCTGTATGTTTTGCTGGTATTTTGAATGAAAAATTACTTTGTATGGGGAGCTTATTTTATGTTTCTTACTTTTCCCATTTTGGACCTTTTATTTTTGACTGTGAAATACGCCTTCTAAAGAGAGGCCAGAATATGTGTCAAAATATTTTTATGACTCTGTTTCATATAACTTTTAATTTCAATGTGTGCTGCAATCACATGAAAGGTTTTTTGTTTTTTGTTTCTCACCTAGCTTTTAAATGTTTAAATGATTATATGCTGTGATACATTTTATGCTCTATTTCATTTTATCATCTATATTATCAACACTAAATTTAGAGAGGCTAAGTATTCTTTCTGTTTTCTATTTTCCTGGTCATCCAGAGTGAAATACTACACTATCTCACTAAAGTTTGCACTCCAGAATTATTTTGTCTTAAAAGCTCCTGTTACACCACAATGACGTTTTTAAGTTATACTATCTTTACAGGAGTAGTGTATGGAACTGAGGCACAAGAGACCTGCAAATGTATCCTTTTACAAATTTCTCTTTATACCTGACAGGGTGAACAAAGTATGCATGGTCATCTTGTAAAAGTTGATCTCATATTCTGCTGTGAAAAATGTATGATTCAACCAATCTATGCAATTTTGTTGAGAACTTCTTAAAAAATCTTAGTGATTGTGAGAAAATAATTCTACTCTATTTGGGAAAGCCAGGGTTTCAGATTAAGAGAGGCAAAGATTCAAAACTAGGCAAAGACTTGAGAAGTGCTGGGCAAATGTGGATACAGTGACCCTGCACATGAAGTACTGGCCTAAACCATTGCTGAAGATTCAAATTTCCTTGGAAGTGATGCTCAAATAATCCCTCAGCTACAGACTTGAAAAAGTGCAAAAAGCTATGTAATGCTTTGAGCAAAATATGTAACGTGAAGGAAGTTACCCTACTGAAATTGTGCAACTTGTGTAAAATACTTTCAGAAGTCTTTCAGAAAAGGATCTTGCCTTAACTGCCTTTGAAAATACTACTTTGGAAGCAAGACTTAAGTGACAATGGTGTTAGATCTCTGTTCTTATCTCACATTTTCTGTCAGTGTGAATTTTGTGTAATTCTGTGGAGTTATATTATGATGCAATTTTTATTAGTGGCAATTAGTTAGGTTTTAGTTCCAAATTTAAATTTAAAATTTCCATGCAACCCTCAACATGTAACTTTACATTTGAAGTCAGAATTATGTGTTATATATTGTACAAAGAGAAAAGGTAAATGAAATAAAATTATACGAACCCATCTCATTACTGCCAAGGGATAGAGAAAGGCAGTGACTACTTTTTGGCTATTTACACAGGTATTTAACAATGCAATAAAAACCCCAAATCAGTGTGAGCAGAATCACTTTTGGTTGTCTGCTTTTGAAATATTCTGTTTCAATATGGGAGTACAGATGCATTTTTATCTGCCTATTAGTAGCATAAAAATGTGGACTTTATTATTATTAACTGACATACATGCAGTCTGCACATGCAGATTGAACTGCATGCAAATAAATAGGAAGTATTGAAATAGGGTGTAACAGCAGATAAGTTTGTCTTTTCTTAATAAACAGTGCATAAATCACATAGTATTTTCTTTGCACAAATGGGAAAATAGGCATTTAAAATAGATTTTCTGTGAAGAAATTCCACAGTTACCATGATGATATGAAGATAAGGTAGTATACCCTTTGATTCCCCTTCCTTTGCTGGAGCTGATGTGTGTGGACTGAAATCTAGTATTTAACATTAAAGCAGCAATCTGCAGGAGAGTGGATGAATTTGTGATGAATTGTCCCTTGAGGTTTATAAAACATATTCTCTATAAAACCAGCCACTGTATGTTTCTCCACATTAGTCAGTTTCTGACATTCAGACTGCTGAAGCTTCTAGGCCAATAGTGGTGTCTGCCATCCCAAAGCTGTAAACAACTCTTTGTTTATAGCAGCAGTGCTCATACATCCATTTCAAGGTTTTACAGCAATAAAAGGCTGACTGCCTACATAAACTGGAGTGGGCTGCAATGTTGTTATTTTGTTTATTGCTCTTTTACTGCAGTGGTCAAATAGTTCCTCTGAGACTAGACACTGGTACTCTGCCATCTGTACAGTCGGTGCTAGACAAGTTGTGTCAACTAAACAAACCACTATGACAAACAATTATAATGAGCATACTAATTAAATAAAATGTTGCTGTATTAAATTGTGGGGGAAATGTGGAAGATTAATAGCAAATTAAGAAGAAGTTGTCAGTTATCTTTTAATGGGTAATGACAGTAAACCCTAGAGAGGTTTTTGACTATATTCATGCTATTTCGTTGTGCTATTGTTATAATTCATGTTGCTTTATTACAGCAAGAAAATAAAGGTTTGCTGTTTAAGATGGATAGAGTTTTGCTATGTCGCTTTAAGTGTCATTTTAGAACAGAACAATAAAATTTTGAAGTTTTTGTGCCATTCTTTCTCACAG
>VXBX01002784.1:81562-97019 GCA_013400415.1 Scytalopus superciliaris
TTTATTAGGTAGTCTCATCACATGTTCTGTACAAAAAATTATGGTACATAGAGAAGTGTTTGTACGTATACAGGCTGCTTGTGCATGTATGCAAACCTGCCTATCTGGAAAAAAAAAAAGTCTTTTGCAGCATTCAGTGTTTTGCTTAGTAACTCTACCTTTCCTGGATTTAAAGATTCTGCAGCTGATGCTTTTATCAAAGGGTTAAGGTCTTCTTTGTTGTCAGGAGGATGGATGACTTCATTATGACTGCAGTGCATGACTGAGAAACAGAAGGGTTGAGATGGGAAGTCAGAGTTGCTGAGCTAAGCAGCTAAGTGCTTCTTGGGACAGCTGATTTGTCATTGATACATAATATATCATAGCAAGCAGGAAACCTGTTTGTTTTCTGGAGGACCCTGGTAAAAAAGGCAGGTGTTAACAAAGAAACTCAGTTGTTAATGTGCAGTGGTAAACTGTAGCAATTACAGCATGATATATGAGAGGTGATACAGTTGTTTGGTTGTCATGACTCATTCAGGCAGGAATAATGTTGAAGATGTCTGGGCCTGTGGCAGTGGATTGGACTAGATGACCATTAAAAGCTATTTCCTACTCAAACTATGATGATTCTGTGCATACAAGTTTATATGTTGTATATAATACTTTCTTTGAAGTGAGATTTTGATAAACTACATAAGATTTAGTTGATTGTTTATGATCTCTAGAGCTAGGAAGGGATATTTAGTAAAAAAGATGTTGTTGATGATACAATATAGGAACACAAAGCATTAAAGATATTTTAAAGGTATAGATTAAAATTCCTGTCTGCATAAACTACTAGACTTTGCATGGATAGCATTTCATTACGTTGCTTTTTTATTATATGCTTTTGTCTTTGCAACCATTAACTCTGATTTTATTCAACTGAGCTCTCTTTGCCTACATCACATAGCTTTTAAAATTGTCCCAAAAGCCTCTTCCATACCTCTTTTGTTCTGTGCAGTCTTTTACACCTCACACAAAGCAGATGTAAAACATTACCATTTTGATTTGGTGGACAATCATTCTTAATATAGTAGGTGTAAAAGAGCATAGTAAAATGAAAAATTAGATTAAGATGTCACCTGTGGTCTTCTTTAACTTGAACTCAATTGCTAGATATTTTTTCTGGACAATGGCAGAACTTTTCATTACTAGCTTTACACAGCCACAGATGATGTAGGGACAATCTTGGTCTCCTGGTTAGGTTAACATGTATTTCATAGCACCTGTTTTTAAACTGGTTAAACAGTGTTTCTATGGTTACACTGATATTTTTTTTCATTCAAGAAGTATAATTTATACATTGCTGAATATTGCAATATTGTTTCAAAAATGTCACTATTTTCATGATTAAAAACATAAAAATTGAATCACTTTCATCATATATTTGTCTCTGCATGTGCCACAACTAACCCTCTCTATTTTAGTAGGGAGAAAAGTTGTTCACAGAATGTTTCAATAGTACTGAGGTAGTAACAAAGAGCCATGCAGTGGCTTGTCTGCAACTAGAGTTATCAGTGTGCTTTCTTATAATATCTTGTACAGTAAGGAATATAAGAACTTTACTCATAATACTGAAAAATATGTGCAAGGAAAATCATAGAATAATTTAGGTTGACAGTGACCTCTGACAGTCATCTAGGTCAAAATATTAGACTGGGTTGTACATAATTTTGTCTGTTAAGGTTTTGAGTATCTCCAGATACGGAGTTCTCGTTACCTCTTTGGGGTACTGTACCACCTGCACAGTGAAAAAATATATATGACATTAATCAGGATTGGTTTATTTCAACTTTAGTTGTTGTTGCCATCCTCTAGCTGTGAACCTCTGAAATGAGTCTGCCTTCGTATTTTCTTTTCTATCAAGTATCTATAGGTGCCAATAAGATCCCCCAAAGCTATCCCTTTCCAAGCTGAACAGAATGAGCTCCCGCAGCTGCTCTTTGAACAACCAGTCTTTGATCTCCCAGTCACCTTGATGGTCTACATGCAATTCACAGTAGTATATCAGTGTCTGTCTCATACAGGAGAGCCCTGGCTGGGGCAGTGCACTCAAGTGCATCTCAAGCGTCCCAGATATTGGGGCAGGATCTGTATCTTGACCTTCTGGTTGCACTCTGCTTGTATAGTATTCAGAAAACGCAACTTTTCAAGTCTTGTCAGGCATTCCTGTAAAAAGTATTAGGTGACTATAGATCTGCGAACTGCTGGCGAAATCCCTTAATTACATGAGAAATACTCTGCTTTATCTCCAGAGTACTAAAAAAAATCTGTGCTAATCCTGGGTGGTTTAATAAAACAGATATGTCTATTCACAATCAATTAACAGAGAAATATGCACTGGTTTCCTAGTTGCACCTGGATTTGGTGTCAGTCCACAGACTAGAGAAACATGCATGACTGAAGTCATATAAGTTCATTCACTATATGATACATGGTCACTAGGCTATTGACCTTGTTTTTTCAGGGAACTTGAAAGCAAAACCAGATTTTTACAAGTAGTTAATTTCTTCTCTCTTTTTAACAGTTGTTTCAGTTATAAGCACTACTTTTATTTCATGCATTCCATTCCCTGACAAACACGTACACATGTGATCACAACTGTATGTAAAATACAATTTTTAGTTATCTCTTAATATCTGTCACCAATGTGTTTTGTTTTTGTTTGGTTGGGTTTTTCTTATGTTTTTTTTTTGTTTGTTTGTTTTTTGTTTGTTTTTTTTTTTTTCTTTTTCCCCAGCATAAGGACTGAGTGGCCCATTAGTACCTGTGTCAATTGAAATATTGTCTAAAGAACACTGTGCTGGCTGAGCTGATTTTCATCTTCCTCATTTTCACATCGCCAGTAATTTTTTTTTCTGTGTCGGCATTTAGTTTTACAGAGTAAAATCTTAGGTCATTGCCTAAGTAGTAAATTGTGTGAAAATTGGAAACACAATTGCAAGCCACTGCAGCTAATCTTATTAAGTGCTGCTTTCTGAGGGTACTTTTCCGCCCATTTTTCTCCACATACAAGGAAGCTCTGTATCACTTTGGATCTTTGTGCACTCAGGTTATTATCTGAGAAAAACATATTATGCAGATTTTTAGCATGGAATATTTTTGACTTAAGTAATCAATCAACTTTACATACCTATACAAGTTCAAAATTATGTATTTCTAATATTCTACAACTGCATATAAATAGAATCTGTATCATAGAATCATATAATGACTTGAGTTGAAAGGGAATTTTAAAGTTCACCTAGTTCCAACCCTCCTGCCATTAGCAGGGACATCTTCCAGCACACCAGGTTGCTCAAAGCCCCATCCAACCTTGTGTCAAACACTACCAGTGATGGGGCATCCACAACTTCTCTGGGCAACATTTTCCAGTGCCTTATCACCCTCACAGTAAAAAATATCTTCCTTATGCCCAATCTTCCTCCATCTTCCTTATAAGCTCCTTTGTATATTCATACAATATTAGCTAAATAAATTTTTCTTTATTATATTTTAAAAAAATTGAAAAAATACCTTTTTTTCCCTCTCTGGATTATAATGCCCTCCCATGGAAAAGTGATCAGTCTTCTTGCTTCACCACTCACATAACTGTGCTTTTTCAGAACCAAACTCAGAGCTAACCCTTCCATCAATATTTTCACTGTAAACTGGAGATGAGTAATCTGAAGTATATAATTTCTTAATGGCAGTTCTAGAAGCAAGCCATGCTGCTTTCATTAATGGTCTCCAGTGCTTTCAAGGCTACAGTTGTCCACACAAGTCTGTGTAACACTCCAGAAACAGGAGTACTATTCTCCCCAAGGCTTACTCAAATGAATAAAGATGACTTTTCCTATGTAGTTATCTTTTTATAGCTTTAGTTTTGTTATTTGGTGGTGGTTTGAGGTTTTTGGGGGGTTTTGGTGGAATTTTTGGTGGTGTTGTTTGTTTGGTTTGGGTTTGGGTTTTTGTTTGTTTTGGTTTTGTATTTTGGTTCTTGGTTTTTTGTTTTGGGTGTTTTGTTTTTTTTTTCCTCTCCATGTGAAGTTTAATATCAGTTCAGCAATATTTCATTAACATCTTGCGTTTCTAATATCTGATGAGAGTTAGTTAGAACTCCATTTCACTGTTAGCTTCATGCAATCCATGCTATTTTAGTTTTATAAATACCCTAAGACTATTCTGAAACTTACTTAAATATTTTGGATATTTCATTTTATGCTGTACTATTTGCTTTAATTGGAAAAAGAGGTAATTATGTAAATGTTTGTTGAAAGATTTAAACAACCATGCAGTCATTCCCCATTTTCCTTTCAACTACACTTACTGCTTTTATTTTCAGATTTTGTTTCACTACAAGAAAACATTTTTAATACTGGTATAAGTTGGTGTAGTGTTGTTCCCCACTCTATTCTATTTTATTAGAATAGATGATATATTTGACTGTATTGCTTAGCTATTTGCTCTGCATCAAAAAAGAAGCACATATTTTCAAGTTTTATGTACTTTATTTTTCCTTCATTTTTAATGGTAAACTTTTTCATAGTGGAGAAATCAGACACTGCACAATGTTATCTCCAACAATACTAAAGAAGATGAAATTCAATTCACAAAGCAGTTATTCATAATTGCAGCAATGCAGTGAAGTTCAGCTGAGTGGCCTAAATTAGGAAGTAGATATGTAGCAAGGCAACATGCCATTTTTCCAGTAACTGAGATCATGAGCCTGCTTTCAAATAATCTTTTAATGTACAGCTATTATTAAAAAAAGCCTAATTATTCAGTAATGGAGCTAGGAAAATAGCTGGTCAGTACTGCTTGCTGATTCTTAGTATATTCTGCATCTATATCGATTTGGATTAAAATCATAGAATCATTTAGGTTGGAAAAGATTCAAGTTCATTGAGCTCAGCTGTAAACCAAACTCCACTAAATCCTAAAGAAAGCCTAAAAGTCAAAAACAATTACACTGAACTCCAGTGTTCTTAAACTAGTTTTTGCTAGTTACTTTGTCCAGAGACTTCACTAGTGTTAAGATAACGACACACAGCAAGTTCAGGATTGCAGAATGTTTTTGATTGGCATCCCCTTTCCTTTCCGCGCGAGTTTATATCTCAAGCTCTGACACTGCAACCCCTTCCTTGTTCTGATCTTATGGAGAGAAGGTTCTGGCAGGTGTCAGTGTCTTTCCATTGGCAACAGAGCTCCTGCAGAACCCTGCCTCTTTCTCCCATTGAACATCATCTCAATTTCAGTCCACCAAGTGAAACACCATGCTCTGACTCTGTAACCAGTTTTCTTAGTAACTATTCATAGTGGTGAGTATAAGGAGAAAGGTCCTGATCTACCACAAGATTTTTCTAAGGAGATTGTATCAAGTTACTGCCTCTGGTTTTTAATGAATAATGATGTGTATTACCATTTGTGTAATCAGTCTTTCTTGAAGGCATTGGATTTTAGCTATAGTGAGTGATCTCTAATTTTGCTATTAGAAATGACTCATCTTCAACTTAATGATTTTTTTTCCTTTATGTTATTAGTCAGAATACTCTCTGTGAATTAAGATTATCCAGAAACACAAATCTGATTTTTAGTTCACCTATCATTNATAGGTATGGGGTTTTTTTAGATGGATAAATAATGTTCCGAGTAAAGTATTCTCTCAGACAGGTGAGAAACTTTAATTGAAGTATATTTTGAAAAGAAATATTGGAGAGTGAGTTTATGGTCATGTTCAGAATGAAAAGACAATGTTGTCTCTTGTTTTTTAATATTTCTTATCTCATGCAACTCAGCTTACTTCTATCTGTTTTTTCTTTTTATTGAAGCAGAACATAAAAGCATCAGCAATATTCTAATTTTCCTCTTTTTTTTCTGTGTGGTTTTTAGAATTAGTGATTTGCTTATGGTTGTGAAACTATTAATTTCCAATAATATTTAATAGTCATATATGCACACTTTTCATTATAACGTTTCAAATTTTTCTCTTATTACTCTTGACAATTTTAATTTTTAATAGTCTGCAATCTCCATTAATATATTTGTGTTTTCCAAATATTTAATTCTTTCTCAAGATGTACAGAGAAAATACCCAAGATACTGGAGGTAGTACAGAGCTAAGATGTGAAGTTACCTTCTTAGTAGTCAGTGGAAGCTCAGCCCTTAATGGAAGTGTTTGCCAGATAGAATGAACCCTAATATCATAATATATGCTTTAATATGCTTGACCAAATGTGTTGTTTGATTTAATCTGTTGAGTACAGGGCAGAAAGTGGAGTTCTGGTTAATTAGCAATGCTTTGGGGAGCATAAGAAAAAAATTAATTGGAGTGCAGGGGCAGTCTGCTATTTTTGTGTTTAGCAGGAGAGAGAGAAGGGGAAGGAGTAAAAAGAAAAAGCTTCTGGCTATCTTATTTTCCTGACCAACTCTTGCTCTTCTCTACTTCCTGAGGTACTTCCAAACACCAAACAGCCTTTCCCCTCAATATGATCAGTTTAATTTACTGGATGGCCTTAACAGATGTTTTGTGGGAGAGCTACGTGTGTCCTCCAGAGAGAAAACTCTGTAACTGCACATATGCTGACAGCAGGCTAGAGGATGGAACCACAGCATTGAGGTCAGTAGCAAGTTCATTGTTGCAGATCCATACACAGGTGTGCTCTGCTTTACCAGTCTTCTTCAAACAGAGATTGCTTCCTAAAATACTCCTAAACAAAATGAGGAAATTGAAATTAACAAGCAATGGGTGTCAGAGAAATTTCAGTTATGAAGCTTCTGTTTCATGTATAGTATTTCCTGAGTGAACAGTAGCTTGCTTTTTCTCCTCCCTTGGGAGGAAACGACATTTTTCCTAGTGTTCACTTTTGGGGACAGTTCTATTTCTTCTCTTTATCAATGATCTGGACAACGAGTGTTGCCTTAGTCAAATTGCAGATGACACCAAGCTGGGTGGTAATGTTTATCTGCTGCAGAGTAGGAAGGGTCTCCAGAGGGATCCTGAGAGGTTGGGTCAATGGGCCAAAGTCAATGGGATGAGGTTCAACAACTCAAAGTGCTGCATCTGGCACTTGGGTCCCAACAACCCCAGGCAGCACTACAGGCTGGGGAAGAGTGGCTGGAAAGTTGCCCAGTGGAAAATGACCTGGGTATGTTGGTTGACAGCAGCTGAACGTGAGCCAGCAGTGTGCCCAGGTGGCCAAGAAGGCCACTGGCATCCTGGGTTGTGATAGTGTGGCCAGCAGGACAAGGGCAGTGATTGTCCTCCTGTACCTGGCACTAGTGAGGCCACACCTCAGATCTCGTGTTCAGTTTTAGGCCCTTCATGACAAGAAGGCATTGAGGTGCTGGAGTCAGTCCAGAGCAAGGCAGAAAAGCTGATGAAGAGTCTGGAACACAAGTCTTGTGAGTAGCAGCTGAAGGAGCTGGGAGTGTAGCCTGGAGCAAAGGAGGTTCAGGGGGAGCCTTCTACAACTGCCTGAAAGTAAGTTCTAGCCACGTGAGAATTGGTCTCTTCTCCCAGTTAACAAGCCACAGGCCAACAGAACATAACCTCAAGGTGCACCAGGGGAGGTTTAGACTGTGCATCAGGAAAAATTTCTTCACTGAACGGGCTATCTAGTATTGGAACATACTACCTATGACAGTGGTTGAGTCACAGTCCCTGGAATTTAAAAGATGTGTACATGTCAAATTAGGGACACATTTAGTGTTTGACTTGGCAGTGTTAGATTTCTGGTTGGATTTGTTGGTTTTAAGGGTTCTTTTCAATCTAAAGGATTATGTGGTTCTGTGATTGTAAAATTTATTTTTGTTCTGTGGCAGTTTGATGATAGCTGTTTTAAAGTAACTGTCACTGTAAAAGAGAAGCTTAAACCATTCTTTGATTTTGTCTTAACTCTCTCTGTGGAATCTATTTCTAAACATGTAAGCAGAGTTCATGATCTCTCCTTATATTGAACAGGTTATGTAAATGTATTGAAAGGAAGTTGGAAGCATAAATCACAGATGTCGGTTTGATAGAAAGTTTGTAACCAGAAAAATCTACAGCTCCCAAATCGCAATGTGTTAATTATAAGGCAGCATCTGGTATACAAATTTATGCCGAGCTAAGAAATGTTCAGACTAAAATAGAGTATGCCTAAGTGGGCTTAGTGTCTAAAACCTAGATTCAGCATAGGGAAACTTCTAATCATGTGACCATGAAGTGTCTGTGATCCAAACTGTCTGCAGATAGAAAAGTGATGTAAACTGTAAGGGAAGGCAGGTAAAGACAGCTGAGAAAGGCTAAATGAGCTAGTCATGTGCATCCAGCCGTGTTAAGTTTCCTCTTTATATAAGATATTCACATGTAGGCTGGATAGAAAAATCCAGAAATTTATTAACTTGATAGCATATAATGTCTATGACCTGTAATCATAACAAAAGAGATGTGTTTTTCAGTGGTGTTGTGTTAAAAGCATAAACAGTGGAGCCAGTCAGATGTGTTGGGATGGTATGTGGTGACAGAAGACTGTTACACAGTAATACACTTTATAGATAATGTAGAAGTATTTGAAAATGGGGTAATTCAAACACATTCATCCAAGTTACTGCCCTATCAAACTTTAAGGAGGGGTACTATGCACTGAAAAAAAGAAGAAAAGGTTCAGTTAAGTCTTGGGTGTTTATATTTTAAAGCTGAAATACCTTCAGTGGCTACTGAATGTTCTGTTTTAGGTTGCCTGTAGAGTCAATGAGGACTCCCACTAGAAAACATATTCCCATTTTTTACCCATCAGAGGAATTGTGTGAATTGCTAGCTAGGAAGAAACAGATTGCTGAAATTTCTCTGACTGAGAACCAGAATGATAATTTGGCTACTTCAGACTAACTGTAGTATTCATATGACAGAAATTGATAAAAAAATGGTCTGACTTTGAAAGCCTGGGAGATCTCATTCATAGTATACATTTTCAGGCAGGGAGGGCCATTGTATAACTCAGAACTTCATGGTGACTAGCAGTGAAGGAAAAGATACACTCCATAATTTTGACTTTCGATGACTCTGAGCTGTGTATGACATCAAACAAGGACAGTACTAGCCCCTACATGTTCTTCTTTTGAGTACTTTTAATGAACCTGCCCTACATCAAAAATTATTTTTTTCACTGGAAATGTGCAATTTACTAACTTTGCGATCACATATAGTTGGAAAAACACTGTAGAATAGAATCAGAAGATCAGCTCAATTTGTATTTGCTTAACTAAAAAAAGTTCACTGTAACATTACAGATTTCTGATCACCAAGGCTTTGATCCAATATTTGAACGTACTTTTGTTTATAAGCAATGAGCAAGCTAATCTGGATATATTTAATGACACTGACCTAGCAGTCTTTTCAAAGAAATAGTTGGTGGTCTGTTTGGCTCAGCCTAGGAAAATTCAGTAACTCATTTATGGGGAAGTCCAGTTTCTCTCCTGAGCACTGCTGTAGATTCAAAGTCCCTCTGCTGTCTGCATTCATGCACTTCTGTGTGTTTGGAAGCAGAGGTGGTTGCAAAGGATTATGGAAGAACTGTCAGTTCAGTCTCAGACTAGAAGCATTCAGCATACCTGAGGGATTGAAAATAGATATGAAAATCAAGAAGCAAAGAGCAGTGCATGCTATAGCAGTGAAACCAAACTCAAATATTGCAGATTACATCCTACAGGCACTTGAGGAAGAGGATTATTTTGTGGCAGGGGATCAAGACTGCCTGATGTGCTGATTTAAAGAATAAAGTCACTGAACTAATAGTGTTAGAGACCTCATCCAAATGGCTGTGTCACAAAACACTAAAAAACTTAAATGATAGTTTGGGAAGTTTCTAAAGGTTACACAGTGAAGATCATCTGAAATTTTTCTGAAGATACTGTCTTGTTGTCCAAGGTATTTCATTACAAATGTTTCAGAATGCTTTCACGACACAGATGTGAGACAAGTTTCCTGAAAGAGTATCAGCCCAGAATGCCGGCTTTCCATGGAATACTTGTCCCATGTTTATTGACTCAGTTTATACTGAGTTTATCTCTAATGGTAATGTCTCTAGTGAAGTCCAAAAAAGCCATCATTTAGAAAAAAAACCCAGAAATACATTGTTATTACATTTATAAGATTTTGCACTGATATTAACAACACAGATCTGAAAGCAAATTTTAGAAATATTATTGTTCTCATGTTTTTGTTTTGGTTTTGTTTTCTTCTCTGTAGAGACAGCAGTTTATAGACTATTTACTTAAGAATTTTAAGTTAGTAGTAGATGCAAATGTAAAACTAGATGGATATGCTGCCAGTCCTTTTCTTAAATGCTTGATTCTACTTACAGATGTTGAGCTGTTAGCTGTTAATCCAAGAGAAGCAAGTAACCAGAAACAGAATTTCCAGTCTCTGTGTACAGGCTTTGTAGAAAATTAACTGTAGGCAAGATCTTTAGCTGAAAATTAAATTTTCAAAATCAAAAATACAAACAGTTTATTTCAACTTGACAGCTGGTTTGCTTTTCCTTGCCTGTGGTGCTTTTATCAGGTTTTTTTAAGAATGTTGTTTTATTCAGCAAACATTACGCATTGTCCCTTTCCAGAACAGTACTTGCTATGTATGGTATCTTTTACACAGAAGAAATGCAAAGCAGGGAGTAATGATTATGAGTTTGCCACAGAAAAAGACAGCACACCTACAGACAAATTTCAGGTGCTTATGGTGTATACTGACCAGCACTGTGCCGTCTTGACTGTCTTTTTAATCAGGAACATGAAATACATGGATTTAGCTTTGTACACATAAAGTTGGATTTTATTTTTTAAGTGTTAGTACATAGGTTGTTGTGGAGGACCTAAAACTGTGCTGCTACACCAGAAAGACATGAGTCTCCTGTAGGTTTATGTGATAGGTCTCTCAGATAACCTACAGCATGCAACATGGCATTACATAACTGTGTTCAGTCCCACCCACAGTTGAATTGGTTGGTGCTTAGAGCTCCAATTAATACAAGACATTCTGGGTTGTTGAAGCTACTCTTGGTAAATGTGTTTTTCTATGTATTTTTCTCTAGTGTATTTGAGCTAGTTTGTAAATGCTGGTTAATAGAAAGTCCTGCAAAAATTATAGTGAGCTAAAAAGAATAAGCTGGTCTCTCTTTAGAAAATGCTGTTTGGATTGAAAGATTTAAAAAACACAACAAAACAAAACATGCGGCTCCTTGTAATACTTCAATTTAGTCTTCTTGTTTGTGTGCACTGTCATAATTTAATTGTCTAATTATATGCTGTTTTTTTGCAATAAGATCCTGCCTCATTTGATTCATGAATTGCCGGTACTTGCTTAATGAGCAGTTGCTTGATATGTTTTTCATTTGTTATTCAAAGAATGCACCCCCTGCTGTATTTTCCGCATGCTTATTAAACCCTGTTCTGAAGACAGGATTACTAGTTTTTTAATTTGACTGCATAGTAAATGGTCATTGTAATTGTGCCTGTGTACTAGGTAAGAAGAACATGGAAATCTTTTTTAGTGAGATATTTTTTTGTCATCATAAAGTACAGAGTTGTTGAAACCAAAGGCATTTGCACGATTTAACAGAGCTCGGTGGGCTTCTTGATAATGTAAGGCAACTTCTTGTAGTCCCAGTGGGTTTCTGAATTCTTCATAAGGATAGTGTCTGGTAGATCCTCCTGTGAGATACGTGTCACCAGTTTTTGGAATGTATGAAAGAGTTCTTTGTTTCTTTTATAGGCTGAGAGTATTTTTCCTCTTAATTTTCACTGTTGCATGTGTTTTCTAATCTGAAGAACATCCCTCACTGCCAGGTAGTCTTACTTTTCAAGTCCTGTTCTACATACTTGTTTCTTGTACAAAAGCCGTTCACTTAATTGTATATCTTTACCACCATTCTCTGTACCTTTCTGAGACCAATTACAGTCTTTTTGAGAAGGGTGAGATGGAAATTGAACATTAATTCAGGAGGTTGAATAACATAACTTCTTTATGTGTATTTTGTTCAGTCTTCCTTCCCTAATAATTCTTACTGTTCAGTCTGCACTCTTCATGGCTGCTGAGTGGTGAGCTTTTATTTTCACTGAAAAATTTAGGGTAGTAGTAATTAGTTCTGTGTTTGTAAAAATTATGTGTTTGATTGCCCCACGTGTCATTTTACAGTTATGTATGTTGAATTTAATTTGCTTTTTTTCTCAGTTACTGAAGGCTTTTGTGCAATTCATGCCTCAAATTTAGTACTCTGCATATTAATAGTGTCATTAAATGTCATCATTGGACAATTAACCCTTTTTTGTGACTCATTAAACTATTAAACCTAACAGTATCAACAGTCATCAGTGGCAACAGTTAAAAATTTTAAATTATATTTGTACAGCAGGAACAACCAGGGCATCAGGTTCAGCCCACAAGGATTTAGGAAAGGCAGGTCCCGCTTCACCAACCTGATCTCCTTTTACATCTGAGGCACAAGTCCTGTGAGGAGTGTCTGAGAGAGCTGGGTTTTTTTAGCCTGGAGAAAAGGAGACTCAGGGGAGGCCTTGCAGTCCTGAAAGTGTGTTGTATCAAAGTGGCAGTCGGTCTCTTCTCCCTGACAACTAGCAGTAGGACAAGAGGAAATGGCCCAAGGAGAGGTTCAGGCTGGACATTAGGAAGAATTTTTTCAGTGGAAGGGTGGACAAGTGTTGGAATGGGCTGCCTAGGAAGGTAGTGGAGTCATTGACTCTGGTATTTAAAATAACTGAACATGTTACCTTCTGCTGTGGTTTAGTTGGCATGGTGGTGTTTCATGAAGGGTTGGACTTCATGAGCTTAGAGGTCTTTTCTGACCCTAATGATTCCATGATTCTCTGGTTCTATGATTCTGTGTCTTCTGTGTTCCTTAACTGATTATTCATTTACATAAGGGTCTTCCATCTTTTTATGTGACAATACTTTCCTTGTGGGTTAACTTGTTAGTTATAGACTGTGTTGAATAATTCTCAGAAACCTAAATAGGCATTATTGACTGGATCTCTCTCTGATCTATGTGTTTATTGAGCCTTTCAGAGAAGTCTATTTGTGAGGCATGTATTTCCTTTACAGAAGATATATTGTCTTTTCTTCATTCTATCACATATAACTGCAATAGGATGTTTAAAACTGCCACTTTTAGTGTAACTGGAANTTTCTACAGGGGTATCTGATATGTTGTTTTAATATAGTAACTGCTCCAAAAGTGTTAATTTTACACCCAGTGGTAAATTGGATTTGTGATAACAATAAAAAATTCATCTTCTTTGCACACATCAGGAAATCAGTTCAATAGACTGCATCATTTTATACCAACAGTGTTACTAACCATACACGAGAGAGAACATACTGCCTTTATTATTTTAAATATAGACTTGTAGACAGTTGCAATATTTCCT
Organism: Scytalopus superciliaris; assembly: GCA_013400415.1. Taxonomy (NCBI): domain Eukaryota; kingdom Metazoa; phylum Chordata; class Aves; order Passeriformes; family Rhinocryptidae; genus Scytalopus; species Scytalopus superciliaris. Next base: position 94,988 of record VXBX01002784.1, read on the forward strand.
TGAATTTTTTATTGAGGAATTACACAGTTTACTAATGATTACATTACTCTTATACTAAATGTGATTTATGCAAAGCTGCAATAGCTTGCTGTGTGGCTTCTTGGGGGTTTTTTTGAGTTTGTTTTGTTATATTTTTGCAGGTTAAACCTGGAAACTGTTCCTTATTCTGCCTGAAAGACATTCTTTAGATTTGTGTTGTATTTCTTGTTACAGACTCTTAATATGAAAACACTTCACAGCTGAAAGTGTGGAAAAAGTTGTTGAACTAGCTTTCTTATCAACAAAGTGTAAAAGTGTAATTAAGATGATGGAAGATGGACTTAATTATTCAAAAAATAAAATTTAAAGCACATATACATGTGCTCTCCGTCTTTTATGGCACATGAGATTTTTGCATGATTTTAATATTTGATTCATAGCCCTAGAAATAGCATCAACACTATGCATTATTATAACTTACACATAGAATATTCATACAAAAGCTGCAACTGCATGAAAGCACTGATTCTTCACTGTGAGCCAGTTACTTTGCTAGCATCATGTGAGGAGCCCCTGAGTGTCTCCTGATGAAACAAATGTGTTTTAAACCCCCCAGAGCAAGACAGAATTGTTCGGGGCTCATAATGGGGCACTAGTTGTGAAACTAAATTCAATTTCAAACCAAAGTAGCCTTCTTTTAATTTAAAAAAATCTGTCATTCACCCGTGCTGTTGATGGCTTTCTCAGAAAGAAGTCCCTGTGTTCCATTATTTAGGGACTGTGTATTAAAAAATGTAAAATAAAATCATATATTTGGGTCTTTTGTTTTCATTCTGACTGAACAAAAAGAACATAGTATATTACCATAGTTCCACAAAAATGTGGTTGCAGACCATTAATGAGTCACTATTCAGAACTTGCTACTACGAATGACTGATTTATTTTTTGCATTTCTAGTGTCTTCATAGATCCAGTGGCTAAGACCAGTGTATGTTTGTTATTTAATATAAGATTATTTGTGTTATTTCCTTTGACCTCTGACTAATATCAGAAGTCATCAATCTAAAAATATCCTTGTTTCAGCAAATGCTTGCCTTTTGGGAAATGGCAGAAGAATGCGTTTTGAACTAAGAGTTTTGTGGACTAGTCCTAGGTTAGTCTAGATTCCTTTGCCATCTTTGTATCTGAAAAGCAAAATCTGATTATGACTGAAGTATTTCTTTTGTTATTTTATTTCTGCTTAAGAGATAGACCCATACATGAATTATTTTTTAAGAATTTTCTTTCATTTGAACAAAAAGCTTATTTTCTAAAAATAATACTTTTTTAGAAAGTATCATTCTTTTTTTAAATACTATTACAATGTGTGCTGGCAAGAAATTCAGGATTGTTGTTAGAGTTTTTTTTAAACACTGTTTCTGAGATCAGACAGTAAAGTGCAACAAACAGAATTAAAAATAAATTATGCTCCTACTTAGCAAAACTTGTTTCTATACAGCAAATGATGGACCATGTGAATGAAAATAAAAAAAATATTTCAAATATATTGGATAATTCAGATACCAAACAATAACTGTGACTACTAATTAGTATGCATTGCATTTGATTTCAAGTATACTTTATAAATGTCATGGCTAGAGCAAGAGTAGATAAAAATCATTAACTACATCATGTTGCTTCTGAAAAACCAGGATCACAGTTACAGGAGAGGGTAACTCTTTAATTTCATGTTTTTAATTGACTGCTTCTGTAGTTAATTAAACCTTTAATGTAGGTTTTGGTTACAGTCTTAATGGAAATTATTTTAAGCAGCTATTAAATTGAAACTCTTTCATAAGAACAATTTTAGAGCTCATTCCTGTTAAAGGTTGTATTGGAACTGAACTTACTTCTATTATTTAAGAAGTAAATTAGTATTAAATGTTCCATCATGGTTTATTGAAGTTTGTATTCCCTTGTGCATCCATATGGCATTAAAAATTTAGATAATTGTTTGTCACCTCCCACTTACTGCACTATTTCATTATAGAACTATTATATATATATATATAGA
>VXBX01002785.1:6740-33359 GCA_013400415.1 Scytalopus superciliaris
TGTGATTAAAATTAAAAAAAAAAAAGAAGGAGATCATTTAAACGATTTGTAACAGCAAGGAAGTATCTGATAGGAAAGCTATAATAAATTATTAGGAAGAGTTATCTTTATTAAATGAGGTCAGTTTGTGTTAATGCTAGCAAATATTCATAATGTGATTTCTTATCCGATGGTGTTCTTGGCAAACTAAAATTTCTTTTGCCTTTTTGGGAAAGGTACCTCCTTTTGAATTCAGATTAGAATCTACTGTTCTTACTTTCCCTTTTAAAGTTATACCCTAGCAGAAGCTTCAGTTTGCAAGTCTGTTAAACATTTTGCACAAAGTATTATACTGGTTAGAAAATTAATTTATTCTCTCTTTCTGTGAAAGTTCGCTCTTTTTTAAATCTTGTCCTGGTAAATCACCCATTTATTTCTTACAGGTTTTTGAATGGACAAATACCAGATACGAGCCATTCAATAGTAATGCAGCTCTTTAAGCGTTGAACATTTGTTGCCATGACTCAGGTAGTTTATTTCTAAAAAAATGTTCTAGAAGGAAAAATGTAGGCCTGATAACACTTTTTGCCTGTTACCCCTTTTTACAATGGGACATTTATTTTTGAATGATCTGAAGATTAATTTGTTTCTTTTAAGAACTTCACAGAGAATTTCCACTTTCAAGAATGTCCCTACCCTCAAGCTTTTGTTTAGCATTATTAAACACAGATAGCCAGTTACGTATTCCAGATGTTCACAGTGGTCCTACTTGCTTCCTGGCAGTTTCCAGAGCTACTATATGCTCTGACATATGATTAGTTGCCAGCAACTGAACAGAGCTTGATTCAAACAGAAAACAATAGGGTAAATGTATTTTAGAAAAGGCTAATTATGGACAGGTACTGTATAGATCAGTATTACTTTTTCTTCCATCTTTTGAAAGAATATCTTCTGTGGGGAGCAATGAAATGCAGAAGGGTCAGAATTCTCTGACCTGACTCTATTAGGTATTCCATGTGAGGAGGTTTTAATGTTTAAAACAAAATTTATTTAGCTGAAGACATTTGATGTTATGTGGGATTTTGATTTAGCAGAGTGGTATGGCAATATACTGAAATCAAGCAACTATAGCCATTGCAGTGTATAGTGGGATCACAGAACAAATCTGATTCTCACTACTGGTCTACATATACTGAATGTCATGATGCTGGACATTGCCAGGTGCTGGGAAGGAATATGTGAGTTAAAGCCAGCTCAAGCCATTTGGTCTTTTCAAAATTCATTTTGTCAGTTCAGTTTGTACGCTCTGTGGGGCTGAGCCACATATGCGCTTACCCACTGCTGGTCTGACTAATTCAAGAAGCCATTTACACTCTTTTGATTAACTCAGAAATACACATTTACACAGCAATTGATCCACTAAACTCATAGAGGCGTTTATCTAAGCCTAACCTTCTTATCCCTCCTGTGTTAAGTTCAGATTTCTTTGCAACAGCTATGGTCTGTCCCTACATTCTTTGCTCAGCTTCATAAGCACATCACCCTTACCTGTCTCATCTGTTTTAGGGGTTTATTGACTGGAAACCAAAAGGGTTGTTTTTTTAATAAACAGGTTTATTTAAGAAAAGCAGTTGTGGAAAAGAAAACTTAAAGATTGACTAAATAAAGATGAGAAGAGTGGAAAAAGAATAGTGTGTATCAGTTTACACAGAAATATAGAGACAATTAGTCAATTGAATAGCCTTCATACCGTGTGTACCTTGTAGCACTATACAACTGTAGGTGCTGGTCTGGAGTAGTGGTGTACCTGGTCAAAAAGGTCAAGAAGTAAAAAGGAAATGCATGCTTTGGTTTATGTATTTCATTGTCATTATGATGACCATTTATAGCAGTCTTAGCTTCTGGGTTAGGGCTAATACTATGAAAGAAAAGCTCTACTTTTTCCATCTAGCATAACTTTTAGAAGATATTTCTTCATAATGGAATTTTTGATACTGTGTGTATATGCTGTACATAAAAGACAGTAATGGACAAGAATAAAAACTTCTGTGTAAAGAGCAAGTTTTCATTGCTGTTTCACTACAGCTGATCAGAGGATCAGAAGTACCAGATTTTTAGATATCGTGAGGACTCAAAACAGCTAGTTCACACAAATGGCTTTCACTGTTTGTTTTTTGTCCCAGGAAAAAAATATGAACTCTGGAAGGGGTTGATGGAGAAAGCTTCAAATACAGCCTGAAAGACTGCAAAACAACACTGTGACATTGCCCACCTTTAAAGGAAATGTAACTGTAAAATAAGTTGGAAAACATAGAAAGCAGGTTTAGGTTGTTAAAATACTTCCTGTGGTATAGCACAATGTTCGTTGTCATCATCTCACCATCTTGTCTGTAGAGTAACAAAGGCTTTTGTCAGTGTACAGAAACAGAATTTTATGGTAGGAGGCAGGCCCAACTCATGACCTGAGGCATGTGGTACTCATTCAAAATAATCTGTGTATCTGTCATATCTGTCCAATGCGTCAGTGAAAAACATATCATCAAGATAATTTATTTATGCATGTATTTGATGAGAGCTGTTCTGAAATGGCTAGTAATCAGCTTGAAACCTGTTTCTGGCTTTTCAAGTAACAAGTTTCTCCTTTTCTTGGAAAGCCCCATTCAGTTTTGTTGCCAATGCAGTGAGGTGTCTCCTTTTCAAAGTCACATCTTATTTGATTGAATACAGCAGAGTTCCATGAAGCTTTCAGAAGGCACTCTTACAATTCAGCCATGTAATTTAAGGACTGAAAGTCTTTATTGTGTAAGTCCTAAAAACAGACTTTTCTACCTCTGTCCAAAAGTTTAATTTATGAATGTGGATCAAGATTCCTAATAATTTTCTATGCCATGTAAAACAAACATCTAGAAAAATTGTTCATAAAAATCATGCCATGAGGAAGTTAAAGTAATGGATCAAACTAGTTCAATTTCTTAGAAGATTGAATTATTTCTTAGAAAGGTTATATTTGGGTTTTCTTTCACATAAATAGTATGAGGAAATATGAGACAAAGAAAATTTTTATTGCATATTACTCCATACACTGTGATTTTTCATATTTTCTTCTGAGCAAAATGGCTTAGGACCTCTTCAACACCTATTATATACAAGCTAATCAAGTTTGGAGGTTTTTTCTCTTTCTAGATCACAGGTGTAAAACAAGATTAAATGAGGAGAAAGGGAAGTTGTGACTTTTTCTTTCTCAATTTATGACATTTTTCTTTTCATTTTACAGTATGCAGTTTTCCATCTGAGTTTTTCCTGTTCATGCATGTTTTTATAGACAAGTTTTCTACTTGGTGATGTTGCCTTTAAATTAAAAAAAAAGTAAATTAAAAGATTTTAAAAGTATACTGGCTGTACTTAGCAATGACATTACAGTGTATTACTGCTTTGGGTATTTTCCTTTAAATTTTTAATAGTTTTTTTTACATGTGGCTTAGAAGTTAAAAAACAAAACATGGGAGTTATTTGTCAGTTTTTACACTAGAAGAAGGTATCCTTGAATTCAGAGCTGCCTTGCTTCACAAAGTATTTGGAGTAGTGGTGGCCTGTGTATGCTTTCATATGGTCTGAAGGCCTTTGGATAGTTCAGTAAAAAGCTGACAAGAATTGCTGATGGACATCATGATATTGAAAAGGAAGTAAAAGAGAAGAAGTATTGACAACTACAAAGTAATGCATATTAAGGAGAAAAAAAATTACTCTTTAGCTTATATGTGTGAGATAATGGGCTTTGTTACCACTGAGGAGAGATCAGAGAAGGATAGTGGACAGTTCTCTGAAAATCACAGAATCACAGAATTGTTAGGGTTAGAAGGGACCTCTGGAGCTCACCTAGTCCAACTCCGCTCCCAAGGCAGGGTGTCGTAGGTCAAGTTGCACAGGAAGGTATCCAGCTGGGCTTTGAATGTCTCCAGAGAGGGAGACTCCATATTCCACTGCTCTGCCACTCTCAGTGTAAGGGAGTTCTTCATCATGTTGAGAGGGAGCTTCTTGTGTTTTAGTTTCTGGCCATTACTACTTGTTCTTTTGCTGGGCATCACTGAAAAGAGTCTGACATCTGCCTTTGAGATATTTGTATGTGTTGAAGAGATCCTGTCTCTGTCTTCTCCAGATTAAACAGGCACAATCTCCCTCATAAGAGAGATGCTCCAGACCCCTAGTCATCGTTGTGGCCCTCCACTGAACCCTCCTCAGTAGCTCCTAGGAATAAATGGCTTTGAATAGATTAATAGAGCTTTGTATTTGAATTAGAATACCCTCTATGCAATCTTCATAAAACAAGAAATATGTACTGTTGTGCACAATTACACTCTGCAGCTGTTTGCCATCCCATGTTACGGACCCAATGGGCAGTTGGGCATGATTCAGTAGGTAAAGCTGACAGAATTATTTGAGNTATATAAATATATAAATAAATACAATACATAATAGAATAAATAATAGAATCCTTCCTTGAATTGTCAGTGAGGTGGTTTTACTGCTTTCTAGCCAACACTTTTAAGATACCAAGAGTTTTAATTTGAAGCAGTGTGTTACAGGGTTCACTAGGAATACCTTAGTCACAAAAAGGGAGTAATTGTTCACAGTTTTTTTGTTTTGGGGTTGCTTTTGNCTCCGCTCCCAAGGCAGGGTGTCGTAGGTCAAGTTGCACAGGAAGGTATCCAGCTGGGCTTTGAATGTCTCCAGAGAGGGAGACTCCATATTCCACTGCTCTGCCACTCTCAGTGTAAGGGAGTTCTTCATCATGTTGAGAGGGAGCTTCTTGTGTTTTAGTTTCTGGCCATTACTACTTGTTCTTTTGCTGGGCATCACTGAAAAGAGTCTGACATCTGCCTTTGAGATATTTGTATGTGTTGAAGAGATCCTGTCTCTGTCTTCTCCAGATTAAACAGGCACAATCTCCCTCATAAGAGAGATGCTCCAGACCCCTAGTCATCGTTGTGGCCCTCCACTGAACCCTCCTCAGTAGCTCCTAGGAATAAATGGCTTTGAATAGATTAATAGAGCTTTGTATTTGAATTAGAATACCCTCTATGCAATCTTCATAAAACAAGAAATATGTACTGTTGTGCACAATTACACTCTGCAGCTGTTTGCCATCCCATGTTACGGACCCAATGGGCAGTTGGGCATGATTCAGTAGGTAAAGCTGACAGAATTATTTGAGTACTTTAGTTGGTGATGTATTTTGTGTAACATTCCTGTCAGCTGAACTACTACTTTTTAACAGAAAAGTTGTAAAGGTGTGTCTACTTTGAAAGAATAAATAGTTTGGTGATTTGATGAGGATTTTCTTTAATAGATCAGAAAACTTACCATAGTATGTAAAATGAAATGCCGATGTCTGTGAGTAGCAGTAATGGTAGTAGCAATAAAGTATTGCTATGACTCTGTCCTGAAACACCATGCATTTTATTTGAATATTTACATGTTTGATAAGAAAATGGAGTCTCTTCTGTGGTTCTTCTGAGACACAATGGTAAAGCTTTACTCTCTATGTGGCATGTCTTTTCTTCTGAATTAACTTGAGAAATACTATTCACAGAGGGAAGTAATCTGAGTATTTTACATTTGACATGTATTCAATCAGGGTTTTTTTTGTTTCAAAATANGGTCTGTGCTAATAAGCCTCAGGAAGCTACAGTGAACATAAATATGTTTGAAGAAGAAATTCCTTCTCTTACCTAATTCATAGACAACTAAGCAAGAGCAGCTGCTTGCTACATCCGTTTCTTTTTCTCTACATGTGAATTCATAATCAAGACCAAGACATGAAACTGGTTAACAGCTAGTAGTAGGCTGATTTACATCCAGTAGCTACTGTTGAGTGTGGCTCCCCCTTTGTTTAATAGGGGAAAAGACAAAGCGTTAATTTTCTTTTGATGCTGTTGGACATTTGGAAATATAATTTAATCTCAGTGAAATGAGATTAATGTTTTAAACTTATCTTTTGTTTGTTAAACTTATGAAGGCCAAGCATAATAATTTTTCGTCAAGGAATCCCAAGTATGAAAACATTATTGGTGATATGTAAGTATATATATGAGTATTACATGAGTACTAGATGATCAATACATTAGTATTGTTGAAAATGTATGCTACTGCTGACTTCCTCTTCTGCTGAAAAGGTATGAAACTTTGGGAATAAATTAGGGAGCATTTAGAATAGTAGACAACAACTGATAAGTACTCATGTTGTGTGGAAAGATCTTGCTATTGTCCTTGAACTTGCCAAAAGGTTAGGGGACTACTTTTCCTTTCAAAAGACTAGAGAATATCACAATTTTCATTTAGTACTAAGAATCAACAGGCAGAGGCATGTTTGGGAATTCTCTTTCTGTAGATCCCATCAACAAAGTTTTGTCCAACTGAGAATGCCCGTCATCAGTAAGCATCACGATTGAATCCCAGCTGCCACCTAAATGCCACACAACTGCTTGCTCTCTTCTTGCACAGTGGAATGAGAAGAAAGAATTGCAATGGTAAAAGTGAGGAAAGTTATAGGTTCAGATAAAAACAGTCTCCTAATTGAAATAAAAATACTAGTTGTAATGATAATAATGAAAAGGAAAATAATATAGAGATAAATAAAAGCAAAAAAAGACAAGTGATGCAACCGAAAACAATTGCTTGCCACCGACTGCTTCTTTTTTTTTGTATTCCTGGTGACTATTACACCCACTCCATTTTTTCTCCCTTTTTTGGAAACAAACAGTAAAAGTTGAAATATTCTGCCTTATTCAAATGTAATTTGTGAGTGTTTTGTCCATCCTGAACAACACTTTTTGTCAAACATTCTGTGTCCAGAAGATTTCAGGCAGTTCTGTTGAGAGCAACACTGCCAGAAGTGATGGGGTTACTACTTGAATTTCATATTGTGGATGAGGCATTGTTCTTGCAAACTGACAAATAAGTACTTGGACTGTAAGAAGAATGACTTTTATCTTGTTAACTTAGAATGATGACTAAATTTCAAATACTGTCAGCCATTTCAATCTTGACCTTTACATGCAAACATCCAGCAAACATGTGGAACCAGAGGGCACCATTCCATTGAAAGGAAGAAGGCCAAACACTTGAAACAGTGTTTTGATTGCTTATTCCAAATTTTCAGACAAAGAGTGACGATCAAATGTATTTGTGGTTTGAAAAAGTTTGCCATTACCAAAGTTAAGCTGCATGTTCCTCAAGCTTTTACAGGTACAGATGTTCTACTTTTTAGAAGCTGAACTTGAAATCAAAACCTTACCATATGGGCTTCCTTCTTATTTTCTGTTTTTTTTTTTTTTTTTTTTCCCCCTGTTTGTTTGTTTCTTTTGGGATTTTGTTTGTTTTTGTTGTTGTTTGTTTTGTTTTGTTTTGTTTTTTAAACTAAAGTATTACATAGTAGAGGCAATATAGCCTCTAAAATGGATATGTGTGTCAGGCTTCAGTCTCCTGTGAACTCTTCTGTGAAATCTGACTCATATATTTCTAAAATGATTAGCCTGCTGAACTCTTCTCAGTAATTAGCAGTGATAAATGGGACACAGCTCTGTGCTGTGTAGTCTATTTTCCTGAGTCTGTCGGAGGCAATACTAGTTCAGACTTGTGCCCTGTTGTTATAGACATGTATTTTCATTTACAACAGTATCAGTAATCGTACATGTGTTCTATCACATCTCACTAAGGTACCTAGCAATGCTTGCAAAGAATGCATTTCCTTACATGGAAGCCTGTGTAATTGTTACTATGAGGTAATATTACCCCTGGATACAATTTATTTGCTATCTTTTATGCAGTTTTGTGGTAAAATAAATTGTTCAAGTAAGTAAACCTTTGTTGGATACCTGTTTATATATTTGGACAACTCTGACCACAGTAAGGTTTCAGTCCTGTTTGAGGTCAATTATGCTGTAATAAATGAAGTAATAAAAAAATAATTAAATGTGGTGATTGTGTTTCCTAGGTATAGCATATCTGAGTGGAATGTGCAGTGAAAAACGAAAATGTATAATTGCAGAGGACAACGGTCTGAATCTCGCTTTTACAATTGCCCATGAAATGGGTCATAAGTAAGTATGTGCATAACAAAGCCTACTGTCCATTCGCATGGAATACTGCTATGATGTGACTAACTTGATTGTGTGCTTCTGTTTTTCCTTTCTTTCTTTTAGAAAAGGCTTTAAATTTGATGAATAATTTGAAAATCAGTGTTTCTGTTAAGAAAATGTTTACAGTTTAAAGTAAACTAGAAATCTTTACAGCTGCAAAATAAGTAGATAAACTGGAAACACTGCCATTGTCCAGAGGAAAAACATGTGTCACAAGATGTTTTTTTCTTTTCAGACTGTGGTATTGTGTATCACATCCAGCTCTAACTATTGTTGCCAACAAACATTTTAATGAGATCATGAGTTGGAAGAGCCCTTATTTTATTTGGCTTTCTCAGGATATATCCCATTAAATTGTATAGTAGTCAGTGGTCATTACAACATTAATATTGGTTTTCTTCCTCGTAGTAGAGAAGGATGGCAAAATGAAGATGAAAGTAGCTGTCCTTCACAATTGGACTGGATTTTTTTAGTCATTCAGTGGTAAATATTTTGAACCAAAAGTGAAAAATTCTCATTTTACAGTAATAAAATTTGTTCATAAAAGTTGAGTTTGACTCTTGACTTCAGTACTTATAAAGAAAAAGAAATATGAAAGGTCTTATTTTTAAACAAAATAAAAGGGAGGCAATTTTTGCCTGCCCTGTCTGCTCCAGGTATCTCTGTATTCATATTAGAATACCAACTTCAGAGTGACAGCAGAGAGGACTGTTTTGCTAAATACTTTGAATCTCTGAATGTTGTGGTTAGTTATCTTAGGGCAAGCACTTTAAATTAAAAGTGATTTGGTTTAAATTGGGTCAAAGCTGTCTGAAAATGGAGATCATATCATCTAATGTTGAAACATGATGTTGATTGCAAGAAAGAACTGGAACTTAAAATGCTTCTATTGAAATTTTTTTCTGGTTACAATTTGAAGAAATGCAGAGCAATTATATAAAGGTTGACATGAGTATAAGTTGCTGCATAAAATTGGTGTTTTCTGGTTGGCTTTTTTTTTAAATTTTCATAACTGCAGAAGTCAACTCCCGGTTTATATAAGCCAGCCTGTTTTGAGTGATGGTTGTGGTAAAGGAAAGACTTCAAAAGGGAAATTTATTTGTATTTTGTAGCCACATGCCATTATATTTCTATTTTTCACAGTAGTGTTTGCCCATATTGGAAGAGAGAGTGGATAGGGGAAGACTTATTTTCTGTACACTTGTTCTTATGACCAAAAATATGATCTACAAAATAGTTCACTGATGGAGTAAATCAGAAAAATTTTCAAGATGGGTATGGTAATAACAAATATAAGTACTGCCCAGCACAATAAAAATACATTTAGAGAATAAAAACCGTGACAGAATTACCGGATTTGAAAAAAGAGACATCTTGATCAACCAGAAATGTAACACCTTTATCTTCCTGAGAAATGATGATGTATAAAATTCTTGAAAAGTTACAGGGTTGTGTTGATTGTGGAATAGTAAATTTGGTAATACAGGATACTGATCTTAACATGTTTATATAGTTACGTAGTTATAAAGTTTTCATCTTGCAGCAGAAAAGTCAAACCTATCTTTGACATCCTAAGGTCTGCTAGATCCCAAACAGTATACAAAACAAGGTAGACAGAGAAGCTCACTGTTGATGCCAGCAGTTCTTCCAAGACTACTGCACTGGTCAGGCTCTATAACCCTTGTTGCATTTGTTTGTGAACTCAAAATATCTTCATGGCTTTGCGTTGCTCTGACTTTTGCATGACTGCAAAAGAGACAGGATTTTGCATGCTCTTCCTACAGGGACATAAAATCTAAATTGCTGATGCGTGAATCCTGGGGGTAAAAATGTTAAAAGGCTGCACCATGAAATTTCTGAACTTTCAAATTGCTTCATATTAATTAAAATAAATTTGGAAAAATAAATCATAATGGTATCCCAAACACCATATTCTTACAGTAGTAATGACATTTCGACGTCCTTAGAGACACCCTCACAATCTTCTACAGGTACTATGATAGGCATTTTAAAACAGTGGAAATAAAAATAAATCAAATAAAAGATAGGGTGCTGTTTGAGCCACACATTTCCTGAAGAAATTCAACCTCATGAAGTCTAGTAACAAGCCACATAGAAAATAATAGGACTGCCACAAAAGTGAAAGAACAGGTAGCCTGAGATGTATGAGAAGCTGTCACAGAAAAAAAAAAAAAANCATTCAGCTTGATCCTTGCTTCCCTATGGAGCCAGAGTCATTAGCTGTTGCAATCTGTTGCAATCTGAAATAGAGTGGTTTTGCACCAAAGAATATAAGGTGATATTTTAGAGACATATGTTTTTTCTGCATGACTATCTCTGCATGACAGCCCAGTCCTAGCAATCGCAAAGAAGACACGAGACATAGTTGACCCTTTGTGGAGAGACAGTATAAAAGTATTTGAAGACAAACATTGGAATGGAGATCCTATTGAAAAGGGGCCTCAACAGATTCAAATGTGTCTGGAGTATTTCTCACAGAGATTTGTCTTGCTTATTCTTAACTGTCTCACAAATTAAGATTAAATGATCATGATATAGATCAACCATCTTTTCTTCTTTCAACACATCATCTTTTCTAGAAAATTTTCACAAATTCTTTTTGAATTTTGAAGTCATTTAACTATTACCTTCCTTGTTTTGTGTAATATCTTTAATCAATGTAGTTGCTCTTATGGAAGGAGTCCAATTCAGCAACACAGAGAAAGCAAAAACTTTTGCAAAGACTTTGTTTCTCAAAATAAAAAGAAAAAACCCTTTTTTTTCCACTTCTGTACAACAAATATTATTCTTACCCATAAATAATCATTCAGATAGACTCAAAACTTATGCTATATAGGTTCTAATTGATCAGCCTAAGAGCAAAACAAAATTCATTTGCATTTGCCATTGTATTGATTAAAATAAAATTACAGTGCTTAACCACCCTTTCAGTGAAAAAATTCTTCCTGATGTCCAACCTGAACCTTCCCTGGCACAGCTTGAGGCTATGTCCTCTTGTCCCGTTGCTAGTTGCCTGGGAGAAGAGATCACTATACTGAATACTTCTGATACATGTATGTTTATTAAATCTTGTCTTGTTGGATTTTTAGTTTTTCCAGTTAAAACTGCAGTATTCTTGATGAAATCAGTGGCAAGCTAAATCTTACTTTGCAATATGAAATGTCTTTGTTCCAGCCATGTGTATCTGAAAGCAGATGATATTTAAATGACATTGAGAATTAACATTGTACATCAACAATTATTAAGTGCTCTAAATGTACTTTGAAAGTTGTTTCAGCTAGTGGAGAGAGAGATTGGTCGAATTTCTCATAACCAGTTTTATACACATCCTCATTCTTTTTCTGGTAAGAGTTGTATGAAATATGAAATGTACCTATTACTAAAATTCAGAATATTCTAACAGCTATTTTGTAGTGCCAAATAAGGAGTCTGTGGAATTTCTGAATTATCTAATTAGTAGTTTATAAGCAAACAGCATATATTCTTTGTGACAATATGAGTTTTGTATGAAATCCAGTGGAACTTGAAGAGAGTTTTAAATGGGAGATAAGGAAATGCTAATGGACAGTCAGTTGTTCTATGCGTTTTTCTTACCACAGTCCAAAATATGATTGTGTAATACAGTAAAATCAACAAGAGTAATAAAAGCAAGAGTCTACCAATCTTTGTGAATGAGTTACTAACGTGGAGTAAGAAATATCATTAAAGTAACTGAAAAAACAGTTGTCTGGATATTTGTAAGGTTAAAGTGGAATTATACAGTTGAACTTGTATTTAATGAGAAACAAGATTAGTACATGGAAACTGAGGATATTAATTAGATTTGGTAGAAGACCTTACATCTTGAAAACCATCTAACACAATGAGAAATTTCTGGAGCTACAGTGGTCACTTTTTCTGATAAAACTGTAAACAGTAAGGTTAATTTTAGTAAAAAACCATTAAATTAAAGCATTTGACAAGTGACATTTTGTCTCAGATGTTAATTCAAAGTATTTGTTGGCATTTATTTTGATTCCTTATGTTTTGGCACCAGAGAATGAAATTTTACTTTGTAAGTGGGTGCGTATGCAGACAAGACCACCCACTATTCACATTTTAATGACTTTTCTGTCTTGAGAAAGAAGTGTAGAGAGGTTTTACAGGTTAGTGCACTGTTTTTCATAAATACAAATCTGTGGGATAAACTAAGAATTTTGAGTTTCTTACATGTTAGTCCAGGAACTCCTCAGAGGTTAGCTTCACCACGAGAGGGATTTGGTGATTCATTTTGAAAAAAAGTGGAAGAAACCTGTTTGTGTACTTGATCAGTGACATCAGCCTTTCTTATGAATGATTAAGAGTCCCTCCCCTTCTATGTGCCTTCCCCTTTTCTGGGACAGACTTCAAAGGCAGAGTTTGTAATTCCTACTAACTCATGATAAGCATAGCTTGCTTTTGATATGTATCCATCTGAGGACTGTAGTTGTTGGTATCTGTATTAACTGAATACAGTTTTCATTCTTGAAAACAGCATTTAGATGAACAAGCCATGATTTGAATCATACTGCTGAAATTACCTGCTTCCATAGGGCCTTTGTTTTCTTGCATGAGTTAGTAAAGTTCTAGTCATGAAGCATATTGTACTGTTCTTACTTGAATAATTATTTAATGACATCTATTTTACACTCCAGAATGTAGGATGAGGGGTTGTTGTTGTTTGGTTGGAGTTTTTTTTTAGCATAAATCAGAAAGCAAAAAAGTGACAAATGCTGGTTTACAACAAAGGAAGCAAAATGCTCTATAACTGAATGCAATTTTCTGAAAAGGTGACCAAATGAATTTTTATGAATGATGAGAAATTCTGTTGATTTAGAATTGAACCATAAATGAACTAATACATGATCTCAGGACACTAAACTGTAAAACCATTTCCTGTAGGAATAAATGCAGATGTAATAATTTTAAGACTAGGTTTGAAAAAAACCCCTGGAGGTAGTCTTTTGAGGTTCTTCGATTTCAGAAATGGTTTAGTACAGGTACAGTTTCATTGCAACTGCATTAAATGGTAAAGTATTTTTCCCAAATTAATCCTGTGATGCTTTACTCAGAATTTTGATTTGAGTGAAAGTATAGAACTGTTAAGTTCAATGTGACTAGAAGTTGACTAATGGTTTTGTGGGTTTTTCTCCCAACATCTGGCCTTCTCTTATAAACTAATAGAATTTTAAGCCTCTGCTTCCTCCCACCCATTAAAACTGATTTTATTCTTTAATTTCTTTATAATATGATTAATTAATTTCTTTATAATATGAACTTAAAAGTCAATAGGATTTCTAAATTTGTTGGTGTAGGAGGCTGAGAAATTTAATTTTTTGCCACCCACAATGTTTTTGGTTGTTTTTTGGTTTGTTTTTTTTTTTTTTTTAATTTTGCCATTAAAGCAACAACTACAGTTGGTCAAGACCTTTTGTATTTCTCTCACCTTTTCTTGATAGTAAACTGTCTGTTTGTAATATCTGTACAGAAAGACAAATGCCTTCAAATACAACCTTATAAAATTTTTGGTGTTTTTGTTGTGTTTTGTGTAAATCATATGCTAGCATGAAGGAGACAGGCTAGCAAAATTTTTGGACCCTATCTTTCCAGGCACTGGAACATTCAAATGTGAGAAAATTCCGTCATTGTTAAAAGCATAAAAATCAAGTGAATTAATTTCTAGGAAATATAAAAAAAATTCAAGGTATAGCTGTCTTTTATGTGCTGTGTGTACCATTTCTCTTACGTAGATCTACATAAGAGATGTATGATGCTGTCATGTATTTAGTCAACTTTGATTGGTTAAAATAATTAATGACTTAAAAGACGTTTGCAAAGTGCAGCTTATTTAACCAAGGGTGTGTATATTGAGCTGACATGTTAGGAACTTTATTCAGTGGTGGCCATAATATCTCTCTGGAGTCCCTTTCTCTCAGAGCTTTTGCTTCCCAGTATCCTCTCTCAGGTTACCTTGTCATGCTGCATTGTCAGGTACTCCTGTGGCATTGACTGCTGAGAAAGAGAGAAGTTGCTGCAAAACTGTTGTGTTACTGGAGGCAGTGCTGGTAACCCATCCCCAAAGAAGGCTTGCTTCCTTTTCTCTCTCATAAATCCCCATGGGCTACTAGGATGTTGGATAGAAGGTGCAGGGGAAGTGCTTGTCATTGTGGCCATCTTCCTGATGCACAGAATCTCTCATTTTCCCCCCAGCTGCTGCTTTCCTTAATTTTTCTGTCCTTTTTGGCTCATGATCTAAAGCTGGGTTTCTCACAGAATCACAGAATATGCTGAGTTGGAAGGAACCCACAAGGATCATCAAGTTCAACTCTTAGCCCTGAACAACAGCCCTGAACAGGACCATCCCCATGAGTCACCCCCATGTGCCTGAGAGCATCATCCAAATGCCTCTTGAAAACTGTCGGGCTTGGTGCTGTGGTCACTTGCCTGGGGAGCCGGTTCCAGTGCCCAAAGTGAAGAACCTTTTCCTAATATCCAACCTAAGCCTCCCCTGACACAAATTCAGGCCATTCCCTCGGGTCCTGTCACTGGTCACCACAGAGAAGAGATCAGTGCCTGCCCCTCCTCTTCCCCTCACAAGAAGGTCGTAATTGCAATGAGGTCTCCCGTCAGTCTCCTCTTCTCCAGGCTGAACAGACCAAGTGACCTCAGGCACTTGGCATGCAGCTACATCAAGGCCGTGACCATCTTCATTGCTCTGCTTTGGACACTCTCTAATGGCTTAATATCTTTCTTATATTATGGCACCCAAAACTGCCCACAATATTCCAGGTGAAGCCGCCCCAGTGCAGAGCAGGGCGGGACAATCCCCTCCCTTGATCAGCTGGCGATGCTGTGCCTGATGCCCCCCAGGACATGGTTGGCCCTCCTGGCTGCCAGGGCACTGCTGACTCAGATTCCGCTTGCCATCGACCAGGACCCCCAGGTGCCTTTCCGTGGCACTGCTTTCCAGCGTCTCATTTCCCAGTTTGTCAGTACATCCAGGGTTGCCCCATCTCAGGTGCAGAATCCGGCACTTCCCCTTGTTGAACTTCATATGGCTGGTGATTGCCCAGTCCTCTGATTTGTTGAGGTCTCTCTGCAGGGCCTCCCTGCCTTTGAGGGAGTCAACAGCTTCTCCCAGTTTTGTGTCATCTGCAAACTTGCTCAGTGTCCCTTTCAGTCCTGCATCCAAGCCATTTATGAAGATGTTGAAGAGCACAGGGCCTAAGATGGAGCCCTGTGGAACCCCACTAGTAACAGGTCACCACTCTGATGTTCATGCATTCACTATTACCCTCTCTGGTTGATCTGTGAGCCAATTGTTCAGCCACCACATGATGTGTTTATCCAGCTGTGGGCTGGATAGTTTGTCCAGAAGGATCCTATGAGAGAGAGCATTGAAACTTTTACTGAAATCCAAAAAGATGACATCTGCTGGCTTCCCTTGATCAACCAGATGTTACCTTGTCCTAAAAGGAAATCAGATTTGATAACCAGGACTTCCTTCTTATGAAACCATGCTGGCTGTGAGGGATGACAGTGTTGCCTTTCAGGCTGATGGTATCTCCATGCTGCCCATTGCTATTAATATATTTGAAAAAACTTTTTCTATTGTTCACCACATTTCTGGCCAGCTGCAACTCCAATTGAGATTTGGCCACACAAATTTACTCCCATCCTGTAGATACATATTTTAATCTACCTGTAGGTAGAGGAATACCCATAGATTCAGGTTGTTAGATACAGAAGCAGCTTGTCAGAGATGGTGCACTTTGATAATTTTTTCTGGTTTTAAGTCACTGAGATTTTTGTTCAAAATAAAGTCAACTGAAGCGTGGACATGAGAGCCTAACTTTGAACAAAACAGTCTGAAAAGCACAACTGCTGTTTGAAAAATTGAGCTTTGTAATGATTTTAAAAATGCAACAAACTATGAGCAACCATCTTTCTCATACATGTATTTTTGTTGTTGACAGCTTTACACAGAAATGGCAGTAGTTCTCTGCATTTTGTGGATAGCTACATAAAACATGCCTGGAGAAGACAAGGCTCTCAAGGGACTGTATAGCACCTTCCAGTACCTAAAGAAAGCTGAAGATGAACCTTTTACAAGGATATGTAGTGATAGGACATAGGGGAATGGCTTTAAACTGAAAGTGAGTAGGTTTGGATTAGATGTTAGGAAGAAATTCTTTACTCTGAGGGTGGTGAAGCACCAGAACAGATTGCCTAGATAGGTTGTGGACTTCACATCTCTGGAGTTGTTCAAGACCAGTCTGGACGGGGCTCTGAGCAACCTGGTCTAGTGGAGGGTGTCCTGGCCATGGCAGTGGTGTTGGAGCTCATGATCTTTAATTTCCCTTCCAACCCAAAGCATTGTATTATTCTATGATTTTATGTAATTTTTATACTGTTTTACTTTCTGTGACATTTTCTATCCAGTTTGTTAAAAAAATGGAAACTTTAGGGAAATTTATCTATGAAGCATAGTACTGGCTTAATAAGAAACTGCTTTTCTTGAATTCACTCTTAATGAGAAAGATAAAATGCTTTCCTTGTTCCTTGTTTCTTACTTTATAGATTTGATAAAAGGTAATGGAACTGTATATTGCATTTCAGCATTACATATTCTCTACTTCAAACAGGAGTTGTACAACAATCACTCCTGTAGTTTCATCACTGCTTTTTTTTCTGATAGACAGGAAATAGAGTCCATAAAGTGACTGTTCTAAACTATTGCAGAAACCCACAGTGCAGTGATTGGTCTTCAAAGAATTTTCCTTTTTTTTTAAACTACTTCAATGAAGTTCAAATTATGTATTAGATGTTCAGCGATGCAAGCAGGGCATGTAATACCCCTTCAAGGTAGGGTAGTGAAAAAAGTAGAAAGTAATGGCAAAGAAGTAGCATTTTCCCAAAAAAGCGGTCATAAAATCCTTGAGATAACCTTTGACTCTTGTCATTCAGTTTTCATGGTTTAGTGGGTAATGTCTTTAAAAATTGATAGTCTCTTTTTCTCCTACATCCCTATCAAAGAGGACTTGTGTATTCCACACTTCTATGCTTATGATTTAATCAGCCTAAGATCTTATTGGGCAGAGGACTGTGTCATACTTAACTTCCCAGTGGCTTGGAAGTGGTCCAAAAAAATACACTTGTGATTACAGATGACAGAAAAGAAGTTGGTTACATACTTTGCTTTGTATTTACTCTTACTCAAAATTTATATGGCGATTCAAAATCATGAAAAAATACAATTCTGCTTAGTCCATTTCTAATCACAGAACGATCTTATTATGTGTATCACAAACACATCATGACAATCTAGTGTAGCAGTAATCAAACGTCACTGGTGTTTTGCTGGTAGCTAGACAGCTGAAGAAAGAAACAGCTTAGGAAGAAATGAAGAACTGAGACAATGAAGTAGAACTTGATGCATTTTTAGTAACTTGAAAAGGCAGAGTAGTTTTGTACTTGAAATTTGGATTAGTCAACTCTCTCTAACAAGGTATCAAGACTTCCATTTCTGCCAGACTGTACTATTCCAGAATGGATGTATATAATTTTCCTTAGGATAATACTTGTAAACTGAGCAGTTAGTAACTGATCAACATCCTACAGGATGCAAAGGCTTAATTGATAGTCTGATTCATTAAAAATAGCTATGGAAAAGGTTGGGAGAAAATCATAACAGAGTGAATGGGTTTTGTTAGGAAAGAAACTAATTTTTTTTCGTGTCTCTTCACTGAGTACATGACAGCTAAAAATCTTTTTCCTGATTACATAGTTTCTTCATTTTGAAGAAATTTTTTTATTGATGTTTTACCTTGGTATAAGATTAAAGTCATAAACCATAGACAGAATTGTCTGTCCTGAAATACTGAGATCTGCACGATTCCGCATGAATGTTGTAGTTGCCAGAAGCAAATACTTTTCCTGTGTTACATAATATCTGTAAAAAACCTTCAGCAAGGGAC
Source organism: Scytalopus superciliaris (assembly GCA_013400415.1). Lineage (NCBI taxonomy): Eukaryota > Metazoa > Chordata > Aves > Passeriformes > Rhinocryptidae > Scytalopus > Scytalopus superciliaris. The sequence goes on from VXBX01002785.1 coordinate 24,874, forward strand.
AATATATATTTTCATGTTATGATGCTAAACACATCTGTCACAGTAAAGCTTTAAATTATTTATAAACTTATGTCAAAAGGTCATAATGCAGTGGTTTCTCTAGGTCCAGTGTCTTGAAGCAGAGTGGTAGAAGTATTGGAGTGGCAGAGAAAAATGTAGATGTTTAGCAAAAGGTACAAAGTCATCTGGTCAGCAGCATGCATTGTATGTTAGTGTCTGTATCTTAATATGCATGTTGTACTTTTTATGCAACTGTTTTCAGACTGAAAAAGTAATCGGAGTAATCATTCACAAAAGAGAAATAGTAAGTGTACAGAGATATTTATTTTTACTTTTCCTGGTTATCTAATAATTAATGAGAAGATTGAGATTTCCTTGTTGAATAGATTTTCCTTTGAAGATAAATTCTTTTCAAAAAAAGTAATCTTTTACCTTCTACCGTCATAGTTTTTCTGTAGCTGGGTTAATTGCCTTTCCATTCACTTTAGGCTAAATAATTTATTTACCAGTAGACATGTGTCTTATCCCATTTATGTGATGATCTGTGAAGCCCTCGTATGTTTCAAACACATACAAAAAATCATACAATACTTACTGTTTCACTAATTGGGATTAAAATCCCCCAACTAAGCAACATACAGTAATATGTATTGCATCGATTCTTTAAAATCGCTTAGACAAGCCTACTATTTTGGGGGGTGGGGGGGAGAGAGGAAAGGGGAATATATTTTTGTCTATAAAAATGCAAGTGTTTTGCTCTGTAAAGATAGCAGTGTGGTAAAACATTTTGTTGAAAAAGTACAACACAAGCACTAAGAAAGTAATGCAACATCTCCCTGCCCATGATAGTCAAACAAGTGGTGTTGTTTTCACTTATCAAATACATTGTTGTGGTACTGTGATACGCAAAATTTCGGATTAGATAAGGTGTTGTGAAACCCACTGTATTATTTAATGCCATATAAGCTTTTCAATCTTGTAATTTCTGAGTTCATAGTTTAGGAAGTTTTGATAATTTTAGTATAGTATTACACAAAATGAGAAAAAAGAAAACAATGAAAATAATAGAGAAGATTACACCTTATAATCAGTAATATTTTTTAAAGTTATTTTTATTTGTCAAGGTAATAGAATTCATTAAGTTTGTGGTTACTGAATGAAGAAATATGTAGGGTAGTAATTGCAGTGAATTTACAAATGCTGTGTACCATTATGTATAATAATACAAGTTTTGAAACAAATCAGATGACAACGTGATCCCATCACACATCACAGGTATAAACTGGCAGCAGCGTTCAGAGGTTCCCTTTCTCCTTGACAAAGGGATAGTTTTGCAATCTGTCTTGAACTTGAACTAGTAGTATTATCTTGGATCTGCAGTTCATACTCATCATTCCTCTGTTGCTTGTATGTCTAGGGCTGAACTGTTATCTTTTAGGATTTGGGAATCTCTTTATTATACTCATTTTTCTATTGCTGTTTCCTTTTCTTAATCCGTTTCGCATTTCCTAACCTATCTCACTGTTAGTGACTGTAACACTCTGAAAAGTAGTAGTTTTCTTTAATCTTTTTTAGTTCTCTGCCTTTTTTGTTTGTTTACAGATAAGCCTAAAGTATTTCTCCGCATCTTTCTGAACTTACCTAATTAATTGCTCCTAAATTTTTTTATGCTATTGAGTGTTTGTCCCTGCATTGCCTTTGTCTAGTTTAATAGCATCATTCTTGTTCAGCTGCACTGAAGCACAATGCATTTTAAGTTTAAAATGATGGTGATAACCAAATCATCATGTGCCATTTGCAAAGCACAGCTAAAATAATGAATAAATAATAGAAAGGTTTCCACTTTGAAGCATGTGGGGTCACAGAGAAAATTCATGTTATAATGAAAGTGGCACATATAGAAGAATTTTGATGTCCTACAGCGAGAAGAAATATAAAGTAGCATTGCAGACCTAATTCTTTTCAGAAAGTGTGTGCATAGCTTTATTTAATTTATTTAAATATAGCATAATGTCTGAGGAGCCTTTGTTGAGTCTTAATAGAGTTTTTGTTTCTTAATACTCTGCTGTAATAAAATCAAAGTGTGGTACTTTTTGTACTTTTCCGGTATGTGGGTTGACACTGGAATGCATTTTTAAGTCAAAAATACAACCTATTCCCTTAGATGACAAGAGAGATGCTATTGTCTCTCTTGAATCCAGTTCCAACAGTACGCATATAATTGCAGTAGTAGTTAATTGTAAAAGAATTACTTTTTAACTGAAAAGTTGGACTAATATTTTTCTTTTACTTTAAGTGGTCTGAGTTAATAATTCTGGTTTTCAAATGCAGAAAATTGGACGACTGTTCTCTTCGTTGTTCCTACTGAATGTTAAAGGTCAACAGGGTTCACATTCAAAACTTAGCAGAGATGATTCCAAGTTCATACATGATATCACTAAAAATACACAAAATCTGGCAGTATTTTTTAAACAGGTTTTAAAGGATTTGTTAGATATTAATTTTTTTTCAGTTCACTTGACAACCACTTAGTATTTGACCAAGGCTCTTTGTCAAAATACTTCTAAACTTAGATTATTAAAATATAGTTTTAATTGCATAGTGTGAGTTTAAATATTGCTAACATTTTAGCTAGGTAATACATTCCTACTTTCATGTTTTGTTTGGCGTATGTATATCCTTTTGCCGAAATGGGTGAAGCATTTTTATATAACAGTGAAAAAATAACACCTCTGTTCTTAAAAACAGAGTTTATTTCTATAGGTAGATATGATGTACTACTTGCTAAAGTACAGCTCTGTCTTCTTTGTTAATTGTGTTTTTTCAGGCTGTTACAAAGTTATCCTATAATCCCAAACTCCCTTGTCTTCCTCCCCCATGCACCTGGTGTTACTTTACTTGTGTATGAGGTTGAATGATCACAGCTGTGGGGGAGAGGAGTTTATGGGGAGAGAGAGCAATGTGCTGAGTGCTAGCATAACAAATTGTATAGGAAGAGCACAGAACAGCACCTGACACAGACAGTTTCCATAGTACCTTTGTATTAGTGAAAAGATGTAGTTATCTTTTTCATGTAGATGGTGCAACAAGGAAGTCTAGAAAATATCGTGACCACCACTGCAAGCATTGAATATTATTATGTCCTTGATTATTAATAAAGAAGGAGGTATACATGCTTATATTACTTAATCTCTTGTTGAATAGGAGGGTAGCAATGACTATGCAGCTTCTTTCTTTCACCGCACACAAAATATGATGTGAGGAAAGAAAACAGCAATCAGTTCTACTGCAGATTGACTTTTATGTGGTCTTGTAGTTGTTACTAGATCATATAAAAATATGCAGTCATTACAATGCTATAGAAGAGATCAACAGTACTTACTGATAAAATATTTCTGAGACTGTTTAAGAGCAGATTGTGTTGCTACTTGTGATGGGGATCCACAGATATTGTATTGCAATTTAGTTACTTTAACATATGACCTGTACTTGAGTTTTGAAATGGCTATTCATTTGGATAGTCAGAGGCCTCAATACTGGTCTTTACTATTTTCTGGATATTTTTTTATGTGTACTTCTTGCAGAGGAGGAAGAGAATTGCAAAGTGAATTCCATTGGATTAGTACAGATGCTTTGAACTACATTTGAATGTCCAATCAAGACAGAAGTGTTACAAAATCATGGCAGCTAAAGTATTGAAAGATAATTGAAATTAGATTTTTTTATTAGTGCTTAACATTGCTAATATACACAGAAGTTAAAAGTACAACAAGTTGTACCATTTATGGCTTTAAAATAAAATGTTTTCCTCAGACTTCATGTTCTGATAGACTTTAAAACACACTTCTGCAGTAGTAGATTGGAAACAAGGGGTATACTGATTGATATACATATGCAGCAGTAGCTAGTGTAATTGTTTTTTGAAACAATGAAGATCATGGTTCAGCTCAATACACATTTTTCTGTGTGATTTTACAGAGTATTTTGTGACAAAGTCTGGCTTCAGAAATTGCTCTTCAGAGTGAATGGGAAATAGTAGTGATCAGAAATTATGGGGGTATTTAATTTTTAATTTAAAAAATGTTTTAAATAACACACAAATGTGTTAATCCCATTGATTTTATAATATATTTTATAATGTATTTTATCAAAATGTTGTCTACCTTCGTGTGGTAATTTTTTTATTTCAAATCATTATACTGATAAATGAGCACTTTTGCACTAAGGAAGTATGTAACTCCTAGAACTGTAAGCAAAATTTGTTTCTTATGCAGTCAGCAAAGTGAACCATCATTAGATTCTGTGTGTCTTCTTCCATAGTCTCTATAAATGTAAATAACTGGAGATAGGAACATTTCAAATTCTTCACGTGAGGCACGCAAGAAGAATGTAAGGCAAGTGCAGAGGCCCTTTTCCCGTTCAGGCAGTTCAGAGAAAGACAGAGACTAGGATGAGAGTCTGACAGCTTTGTTTGCCTTGATTATACTGTTTACAGATAGCAACATTATCCAATTTATGCAGAAAAAACTGTTGTAGTTCTCCAGATTGTAGCGTGTAAACATCAGTGTAAGAGGCTGCATACTCCTACAAGCCAGAAAAAGCCCTACAAAATATTTCAATTAATTTTGTTAATAAGCACAAGATAAAGCAGCTTGCAAAATTATATAAAATTTGGTCTAGTCATGAAGGGGTTTTGAGATGGAATGTAGAAGAAAAGTGAGCTGATGTTTTCAAATTATGGGAGGCAGGCCTTTTATGCCATTGGGCATTGTGATGTGGTGAAATACAGAGAACCATGATGTACTCTAGTTTTTCCACAGATAGCAAACTTATTCTGTCTTTGCAGTCTGTAAGTGATTTGGCTACTCTTTGGCTGAAAGAATCAATACAAGGTACAGAGTTTTATTAATCCTGAAGTTTTGGTTTTCTGCAGGGCAGACTGTGCTGCAAAGTTCAAGCACTAATTGAAGTCCAGTGCTCTGGAGAGCAGTCTCATATGCATTTGAAAATCTTCAAAAATACCTGAGAGTATTTAATTTCTTTCTTGTAATGCCAGTCAAGCATGTATCCACTTAGCAAATTTTGAAAATCTTAATTTTGTTTAAGTTTCTCTTCTTCCTCTCTGCTTGTTAATTGTGAATGAGAGACAGTGAGTCCTCAGTTAAAATAGCAGCTTCAAGCAGACATTTAATAGAGTTTTTCATTGCAGTACATTCAGTGTGAAAATTCACTGGGATCCATATAGATGCTAAGTCTTCAAAATCAAAATCAATTGAATTTCCTCATCAGTGTTATTTCTAATAGTAGACATTACAAACATATTTAGGTAATTTTTCTTTAGAGACAATAGTTACACATTAAACTAGTAATCATAATCACTTTACTATTCTATAAAATTTCAACCAACCAGTTCCATATAAAGTGAAGATAGAATCACTACCAAAATATTCACTAATCTAAAAAAGTAAATTTTCACTAATTTTTTTGCTCATTAGCAACAGTAGTATTAATTAAACTTCCAGTAGTAGTGCAGTTCTGAACATTCAAAAAGTTGTCCAAAGTATTTATTGAACTGATTAGAATGCAATGTTTCCCATCAAATAAATGCAGCTTCACTTGCATCTTTCGTTGGAGAATTGTTCACTACATAGTGGTACCATGTACTTCTGTGAAAGATATCACAGAAAAAAATTAAGAAATATTTTCTGCATATAATATATGAGTCTTTTGTAGCCTCTTGCAAGAATTTTAACTTACAAACATTCTGAAAAGAACTTATTTTGCTGTGCTCTGTTTTATTTTTAATAACTTCAAAATTCAGCATGGGGATAAACCACGACAATGACCACCCATCCTGTGCAGACGGTGTCCATATTATGTCTGGGGAGTGGATTAAAGGACAGAATCTTGGGGATGTTTCATGGTCTCAGTGCAGCAGGGAAGATTTGGAAAGATTTCTCAGGTATATAATTAAAGAATGCATGTAATTTGCAAATCGTTGTAATAAATATCCTGAAAGGATAAGTTCTTAATATTTTTTACTTCTGTGGGAGATTTATCATTGCATAACCCACCAAAATATTTAAAATCGTTGTTATCTAATATTGGACAGATTTATTAAAATTGGTTTTCAGCAATTATATGTATTTTTATGTTTTTATGTTTTAATGCATGTGATTTTACTTTTATATATTTATATACACATTTTATGTATGTAAATATCTTTACAATATATTAATATGTTGTGTGTTGAAATGCTGTACACTGAATGACCTACGAACATTACGCACGTTCTCTGATCTATGTTGTGTCATTCAATATAAAACCTTGCAGTATAACTTTTTTCTTAATTTTAAATAGTAATGTACTACAACATTACTACAACTGTACTACAACTACAACANCTAAAGTTACTAATTTGAGGTCCTGCTGGGTGTGAAAACTAAGCTATTCAACTGTTTCTCTGCATTATAGACTTCCTGCTTTTTAATAATTGTTTAAATTACTATAGAAACCTTAATTTGTTAAGTAAATTTTACACCAACACTTTCCTGAAATGCCTTTTAGAGCTTCTAAATTATATTGTCCTTCTGCAAATTTGCAGCAACAGAACACACCATTAACTTAAAACAAGTAAGCCGTGCTAATGTGTGAATGACAGCCCAGTGATGATGAATAAGAAAAATCTGAAGAGTCCACATATTTCTAACGTTGTACGCAAGTTTAAGTTGGTGTGACAATCAGATTCTTTAGGATTGCTCAGTATATGAATCTCTGCATATTACCAGGTCAAAGGCCAGTAACTGTCTGGTACAGACGAATCCTCAGAGCCTCAATTCTGTGATTATTCCCTCCAAGCTCCCAGGAATGACGTACACTGCAGATGAACAGTGTCAGATTCTTTTTGGACCAACTGCTTCCTTTTGCCAAGAAATGCAGGTAAGGCTGTGTGAATATTTCAGAAAGTACATCTACCAGCTAACTTTTTTGTGATAGATGCTTTTATACATATGCTTGATAGAAAGAGAATATAGCACCTTTGAAGAAGGGAGTTTCCACTCTCTTTCCAAAGTTAATATGCACATGTTCATTGGCTGATCTTGAAAGGCTTGTTTTGGGTCTCCAAGTATTGTGAAACATATTTTATCATATCATACCACTGATACTTTGTTTGTATTTAAGAAACAGAAGATGTCATAGTGTTTGGACATCTTGTTGCAGCAAATGGAATATTTGCAATTTATTCCACTGGGACCAGATTTTGTGTGTAGGTTCCATTTCATTATGTTTTTGGTCTTGAACCTCCATATCTGACCTTCAAAAGAGTATGTTGTGCCTGTGCACTCTCCAGGGGAGAATAGTGAGTAGTGTTGTTATCTAGGCTCTCTGCACTACTGAATTATCCTTCCTCCCAGCACTCACCTATGAGCCCAGGCAGAGCTGTACAGTGCCATGACAATAGGAGTTTCAAAAACTTAAGTGAGTTTCCTGACATTGCTTCATTCCATTGTGTGAAGCAGTGTCAATATATATTCACTTTAAGAAGACTGACTAGCAAAATTGAAGAGGTCTTCATAATTTTAACTCGTACTAGTAGACATCTGATTGAAGAAGCAAGTATGGTTTTAATAGAGAAAAATCAACCTTATTTAAATCAACAGGACAGACTAAATATGTTGGGTGCCCTTGAGATGATAACCAAGACAAGATGGAGAGATGATACTGTAAACTTATAAAGAACATGGAGTATGAGTTGATAGAGCAGAGACTAGGAGGAACTGTGAAATGAAATTTTATTGGAATCAGTGGGCAGACAGCTTGGAAAGGTTAGGAGTATTTAGTATGAAAGCATAATTCCTTTCTCCTTCAGTTCTTTAGGTCTCTTCATCTTTTCAGCTTGCACATAGTACTGTTTCTTTAGAGACTTTCACTGAGTCTTAACCTTTATCTGCAAAGTCTTGTAGGAAACATTGCAATATGTGTATAACTAATACCTGCCAAGAATGGCATAGGTGAGAAGAAAAAAAAAAGAGCCAGAGGTTACTGGATTTTATTTTAGCTGTCTTACTGTTTGTGGAAACATTTGCTCTCCAGACATGGGAAGTAGGACTCGATGTCACAGTTCTACAAACATTCTTCATTAATTCCAAGTGCTTTTTTCATGAATTGCAACCTGTTTCTTGCTTTTCAGTATTTTCAATTAAAAGATGTGATTTCTGCTTTTCATTCTCTAGAAACCTGTTCTGAAAAAGAAAGTGGTAGTNTAAGTTTATAGACATATCTGGTGAAAATTTACTTGCAGCATTTAAAAAGGTCTGCTCTATGATAACAGAATAGTTAGTGTAACATATATTCATCAGTCTGATAGATTTGTTCTGACTCTAGACAGAAATCAAAATCATGACTTGGTGCTTTAACAGCAAAAAATATTTTCAAATTTTTTTAATTCAGTTTTTGAGAAAAGTTAAATTTCTGGCTATCAGCTT